>JAQGAS010000466.1:0-48847 GCA_034686365.1 Pachymerium ferrugineum | reverse complement strand
TGCTGCTGCTGCTGCTGGTTGTGCGTCACATTGCTTTGGTGTTCAAACTCCTGCGCAAACTGGGAAAAATCATCATCGCATGCGCGCAGGTCTTCTAAAGTCGCCCCCAAATCGTCATTCTTAGCAAATTGCATGAGATCAGTAAACTGTTGTGATGTTGTTGGTGTAGCAGGGTAGGAATAATTATTATTTGACTCGACAACTTGCATTTGATGCTGTTGTGGAACCGATTGACTTCTCTGCAGCAACATACGCATCGCCACTTGCTGTTGTTGGCAAATGTTTGACGGTAGATGATGTACCGTACCACCCATCGATGCGTGTCGTTGTCTAGCGAGAGTCCTCGGATCATTACCGGCCATTGGATACCACGTACTACCACCAACAACGTTAGAATAACCCTGAGTACCATTGTGTGTCCATTCATCGGCAGCGCCATCCATTGACGGTTGTTGCAAGTTAATACTTAACGAAGGCAACAAACCATTGTTGGGCGACATAGGAGCAGAGCAGGGCGACATTGGTGGGATGCTTGAATTCGAGTTATGTCTCGATCGCATTTGTGGCGTGTCGCCCACACTCGGCATTGAAAATTGGTTGTTATTTGTTTCCGGTTCGCCAATGTAATTCATTGGAGAGAGTGGCGCACTACGTGGTGACATGAGCGTCATAGCAGTAGCGCCACTCGAATGCCTCGATCTTTGTGTGTTGAGAACATTGAGAGAGATCTGAGCGGTTGAAGTTGGGAATTGCTGCATTCGGCTTTGATTCGAATTATGTCTACTCCGGCAGAAAGGGACGGGAGTTGGGTGGGGACTTATAAAAGGCGAATTGACTGCGGACGAATGTTCCGACGGAAACGGAGTTGAACGCGGTGTTGTACCGTAGGAAGATAAAGCTTGACCCGAGTTGTGTCTGGACCGGCAGTGAGGTACTGGTGTGCTACTAGGTGACATAAAGGGTGATGCCGTTGTGCTTGGAGCTTTGTTTTCGGTGGGTAATGGCGTGTGCCGTGGAGAGATCGGTGTAAAATTAAAAGAGCGACATCTAGTGTTAGGACTTGGAGGTACGGAAGATGCTATATTTAAAGCGTGGCCCAGAGATGACGACGACGAGGACGGGCAGTCGAGGTTGGCTGCTTCGTTTAAGTTGATAGGAAAACTGACTCGCCTTTTAGTTATTGCCGAATTCAAATCGGAACTTTGCGCCAATTCGGCTGCGTGTTGCGAAAAGGAAAACCCGGTGAGCATTTCCATTGGTGGAAGTGGTTCGTTGTCCGCTTTCATTTCACTATTTTCTTCTTGCGGTTTCACTTGATTTTCACACGATGATCGATCCTCGCTTTTAGATACGCCTTGAGTTAAAAGTTTTCTTAACGTATGCGACGTAGCTGGCGGACTCGGTTTCAAATTGTGTTCTAAAAGCCAGCGCAGTTGAGTTAACTGATCGGATTGAGCAGCATCTCCTGTCCGTTTTGTTGGTGTCGGTGGCGCTGTAACTGGTTCAGAGAAGTAATGCGACAACTCTTCGTCTTGTTCCATCGAAGCCGATGATCCATCCATTAAATCCATTAATGCATTGCCAATTTCCTCGTGTTTACGTACTTCGTCCTCGTTATCTAATAGTTGCATCAATTCCTCGTCGCTAACTTTTGGTGGTTCGCAACTGCTTTGCGATAACAAGAAATCTCGACTTTTATGCGTCACGTCTTGATCGGCGAATAATCCTTCGGCTGTTTTTTCTCCCAATAAATCACCTTCGCAAATGCCATTTTCCTCCGTCTCCGGTCGAATACGTTTAATCGGTGTTTGCTCGTCCGTTAAATTTTGTCGTTTACTAGCCCTGTCTGTACTCTCTCCGTTCTTGTCGCCGCCATTTCGACCGGTCGGCTCGGTCGATTGGGTGGTTGCGCTCGGTTTAGGTTGAATGGGTTTGTACTTTGTTTTTGCTTTACCACATTTTCCTAATTCACTAATGTGCGGCACGTGTGGTACGAAAATGATACTAGTAGCAGGTACCGGTGGTGCGAGACAAACTTTTGGACTTTGTCTATTCGAAGAAATTCTCGGTATTTGTACTTTACCGACTTTAGGTTTAGCTTTCTTATCTACATCGTTTACGCCATTCAATTTGGACGCCATTTTGCAAATTGGAGGTGAATCTCTGGAAGGTAAAGGCGTAGAAGGCATGCTACATACTTGATTCATTCCTTTTCCGTTACTTGATCGTGTCGTTCGTCCACAAGGTCCACTCGCAGCTCTTCGCCTTTCTTTAGGAGTATCTTTTTCCACACGTAGTTCATGCAGACGTTTTTTCTGTTCTCGAATTAATTCTTTTTCATGTAGTTTTCGTTGCAGGTGAAGTTGTGTATCTCTGTGTTTACTTCCACCACTTTGGTTGAGAAGAACCGAAGCGGGACTGCCTTTGCCTGTGTTTGGTAGAAGGGAGAGAACAGTGAAGGCACCAAAAGATCGAACATCCACTAGTTTGCTTTCTACTAAATGACAGGCTAATTCTTTGAGGGTTTCGAATTTGTTTTCTAATAATTTGTGTGCCCATTCTAAGATCACGTACGAACAAGCAGAGATTGTATCTTGGTTAACATTCTAGAATGAATAAAAAAATTTTAAAATTTTAAAACAATTGCTATTTTTTTTTTTTTTCTTTTACTATTTCATCTCGGTTCAATTCACGTCCTGATGATGATAAATCTGGTAATTTTGGAACGTCCAAATTTATTTTTTTACGTAAACCGGCATAACAATACTTAAACAAAAAAGTTAAAGTTTGATAATTATTAATTAATAATAATAATAATTATAATCAATTCAAAGGATATTTGGAATTTCCTCTCGTTCCTAATCGTCTTGGACGTACACGTGGGAAAACATGTTTCATTATTTTGCCAAAATCAGCCGTTGACAAAGGTTTGATCGCATGCATATGACAAAACTGACTAGAAAATAATTAAACAAAAAATTTAAACAAAATTTATTTATTTTTTTATTTCTAACTTACCAATAATCTTCATAAACTTCATGTTTTGGTAAAGAAACTTCTCCATCTTCTTCCAAGTGTGTTTTAATCCAAGTGATAGTTTGTGTCACTTCAAAACGTGTTCCTAATGGATTAGTTGAACTCCTTTTAAAAGATACAAATTTATTAAATCATAAAAATTTCGGAAATTTCTATTAAAATATTTACTGTCTAAGTTGTTCATTTGAAGAAGTGCCAGTCGGAAGTTGCAAATATAAAAGTAATTTCTCCAAATCAGGTAATTGTCGAATCTCAGTTAAAAGATTATTGATTTTTATTTTTGATTCCTCACTAGAAATAATAAAATGGTGTATTATTTTCAAGGTCATCATCTGTCATCGTGTCTATCTCAAGGAGACTGCGTTTCCATAGTGACGATAAACGTCATTTAAATTGTTTCAACTAATTCCATTTTTGGCCACTACTCAAAACGGCGCTTATTTAAAATTATGTTATTGACCGATAAAATAAAAGGAGAATTCTTCTAATCTCTTTTAATTACTACAACATATATCATGATAAAACTGATAAAAAGCGAAGGAAATGTTTTGTAACAAGAAAAATTCGAATAAATTTCTTATTAGAAAAGAGAGTTGCAAATCATTAACCATTACATAATCAAATTGCGTAAGTTTTCAAATTCTAAATTTGGACAACTCCATCACATTCAATTAATTAATTTTATTCTATTTCATATTATGACAGGTGATAACAAAAAATATTTTATGACGATCAAAAAAATTTTCCCTATAAATTCTAAATCAATATTTTACAAACATAAAATTATAGAAATTTTTTTTTCCTTTAATTTTCTTTTTTTTTTTTTTTCCTCTCGTATACCCGGGAAAACTCGACACAACTAATCGAAAAATAATTTTAGCTTGAAATGAACCGGTAAAGAAAACCTTTTACATTCCCTATAACTCTAAATAAAAGAAAACTTACTGAACCTTAAAACCAAATGCCAAACATGATATATACATATATATATTAAAAATAATTAGCGAAAAGTGAGTGTGTCGCCATTTTTCTTACGTGACATAATTAATCGCTCATATTGTTCACTTACCTAGCCGATTGTTGAACAATGTTTCGTATCTTTTGAGTGTTTGTCGTGTACTGTTGTGTTTGAATAGTTGTTTGCGGCGATGCCGGTCGTGATGTGTTGGCCGCATCTGGTTTGTCGTGTCTCCTGCCATTGTGATGATCGCCCTTGTCCAACCCGTTTTCAGTCTCGTTCGCCCTTTGGTCGCCATTTATCTCTGTTTTCACTCGTTGCGGGATGTTGGGCACCGTTTCTGAGGCCGCCATCGGCTGTGCAGAATTAAAATTAAGACGTTTTTGATGAAGAAATTGCCCATTTTCGCATGGCGGTTCCTCGATCAGCTGGGCGACTCGTTAATTGAGGCCGTAAGACGGCGCTCGCAGCGGCATCTTTGGCGTTACGCACCATTCATTTCTATTTATTAATAAACCATATTCCTAGTCTCTAATTTAAGTAATCTCTTGCCTTTTTCATCTCCAATTAAATAATAAAAATGTTTCTAATGTGTTTGATACTTATTTCATTTTTGCGATGACATTCATACCGGCCTGAAAATGGAAAATTCAATATGGCAACCGTTACAAAATTTTAAAATTGTCAAGCCACCTTTACAAGCAATCAAATTAAAAAATTCCTTTACATATTAATACCCTATAAGAATTTCAAGTTTATTGTCCGGTTTTTCATTTTAGCATATTGTACCATTATTGTACAACTATCCGAGACTACAAATTAAAATGGCGTATTTTGTTTACGGTGTTACCATGGCAACTAAAGTTTGATGAAATGTGAAAAACCCAGTTTAATTCGTTACAAACTGGCACTTCCAAAAATTTAAATTCCAAAACAAAAAAAAATCAACTCGTCAAAATTCATTATTCCTACACACACTTTTTTTTTAGAAAGTTTTAAGAAAAATGAAAAATATTGAAGAAACCGATGAAAAAGAAGATCAACAACCTCCGGAAAGAAAATATTCACAAGATATAGCACACCAAGATGAGCTAATCTTAGTAAAAACCTAAAGAATTTCTGTTTTAATAATCTTCTATTTATATACCTTGATTTGACAGAAATACCAAGGCCAAAAGATGAGCAAAACGAGCGAAATTGCTGAAATAAAAAGGTATTGAAAAAAGAAATAAATGTTGGGGAATGTTTTGCAAATAAATTTTCAAAAACGTGATAGTTCAGAAGTTAGTGACAGACATACCCCAGGTTTACGCCAGTCTGAAATGTTGATTGGTGACCCTGAAGTTGGAAGTGGTAATTATATAAAAATAAACGATACGTTCAAGTTTTTATAAAGAAAAAAATGTTTTCTTAGAATCACTCATTAGATTTTTGAAAACTAAAGTTCGTGTTCTTCAAGAAGATGTGGATCGGTTATTTCAAGATAACCACTCTTTGGTTAATTAAGATAAAGATATTTTTTACATATTAATCACTAACAAATTATTAATTGAAGATGAAAGAAAATTCAAGTATGGAGAAAAAAATTAAAGATGTAATTGAAACGAAAAATCAAATACAACAAGCATTACTTCACGAACAGAAAAGAACTGATAATTATGCAAAATTGTTTGAAGAATCAAAAATACAAATCACGGGTTTAGTCACTGAGACAACAGTTTTAAAAAAGGTTAATAACATTGCGCAATTTGTAATCAAATTTAGACACGGTTTAAAAATAACACTGGAAAAATTGGTGTTAATTGTGTTTTTCATTTAGGAATTGGAGAATTCTAGTCGAGTTCAAAAACAAGTTTCATCTAATCATAGCAGCGTTGAAGTTCGTTTAAATAAAGCTTTGGAACAAGTTGACAAATATAAAAATCAAGTTGAAAAATTGGAACTAAGAAATAAAGAGACGATAGGAAAAGAACAGAAAAAGTTGGAAGAAGTGATGATAGAAAATCGAAAATTACAGAAACAAAAAAATGATCTTTTGACTGGTTTTAAGAAACAAATGTTATTAATTGATGTGTTGAAAAGACAAAAAGTATAATTTCTATATTTTGTCGTTTCTCATTTTAATCACATTTTTATTAATAGATTCATTTGGAAGCTGCAAATGTTCTTCAATTCACTGAAGATGAATTTTTAAAATTGATCAATTGGAAATCCGATCAAAATTGAAATAAAATGTTTTGAATTTGCTATGCAAAATTTTCAAACTCATTTATTTGCCTTTCTACCAAATTACACATGACAATGAAGTGAAATCAATTGGAGTAATATCCCACACTTAAATAAATATATTTTTATAAAAGAAAAGAAAAAGAAAAGAAAAAGAAAATTCAGGGGCTATTACAAAATTGTTGTTCGTTGATTTAAATTAAAATATCTTGTGATCGTCAATTAAAAAGATTAGAAAACAAGTAATTTACACTTCCCAACAAACATTACAATGCATATAAACATTGTAGAAATATTTACACAACTGATCGTTTAGCTTACGTCAATAAAAACCTGCTTACTTAAGCCTATCTCATTTTCTCCAAATCCTTATTATACAAATATTAAGATTGTTAAAATAACAAAATCTTTTGTCATTCTCAAATAATTTTTAATTACATCAAAAACAAAAATCTTCATTCTCAAAACAAAACAAAAACATTTTCACTTCCTTTTAGTTTACTTATAACCAGTTATACATATAATGGAAGATGAAATTGTCACAATGGTAATAATTAATACTTACACTTGATAATCATGCAAATAAAACTAGACTAAACTGTACATAAAACTAATTCAAGCAAATATCTGATTGGTTTAATGAAAATATTTCGTTTGGTTTTACTGCCTAATAAATATTGCTTTAAGAGTATTTTTAAAACATTCTGCATAAATTTGGCCAGTTTCAGTAAACCAATCAAAAAAAAAAAAAAAAAAAAAATTTATTATTATTATCATCATCATTAGTTTTATAAGAAAATAAAAAAAGTAAAGTTCAATTTAGAATCATTCGTATACCACACTTTTCCAATATATTCAAGCGGTATCAAAAACTTGTGTGTGCCAATATTTTTTCCCTTTCCGTCATAGGGATGTTTCATATTTTGGCTGCAATTTGACGTTGCCAAGTGGTTGAATTCATAGCAGGTCTAAAACTCTTTTTTTCTTCTCACGAATAATCATAGTAAAGTGCAACGGCTGAATGAGAAACGTTGTTTCAATGATGGTTCGTATGTTTTTAATTGAACAGCCGTTTTAGGTGGATTCGCCGCTTCCTAGAAATAAAAATATCTTGAAAATTCGTACACTTTCTCTTTCTTTTTTATCCGGTTAAAATAAAATGCAAAACTCATTTCCTAATGGATTAGTCTATTCTAGTATTTGTATACTTTTTACCTTCTTCACTCGCCAATTGGATCGAAGTTGACGAATAGGGGAAAAACGAAAACAAAATTGTTCAATTCATTAATAATGAGAGAAAAAAAAAAAACGTTTTTCTTTATAAATTGTAGAAAATGTTTTCAAGTATTTTACAAAATTGTGAAAAAATAAAAGAAATCACTTTCTTTAGCAGTTAACAACTCTGTGGCTGTAGGATATAAAAATGTAGATGGACAAATCTGCAATTCAAATGAAGAATGTAACAAAATTCGTTAAACTTACCAATTTCTTCTCCATTTTTGATTTGATATCCCTTGCAAGTGAGGTGAATGCTGCTTGCACGTTGGTGCTGTCTTTAGCGCTCGTTTCCATGAATTTGATACCGTATTCAACGGCTAACTGAACAAAAAAAAAAAACAAGAAATGAATTGAACTTAATTTTCTTTATTTATTTATTTATTAAGAAAAAAGTTTTACTTGCTGTCCGCGATCTTTCGATACTTGTCGTTCCTCTAACGAATCACATTTATTGCCTATAATCATTTTTTCAACATCGGCTGAAGCAAACTAAAATAAAAAGACGACATTATAGAATTTTCTTATTAAAATATAAATTCTCATTTCATTACCTCATCAATATTTCTTAACCAGTTTTTAATATTAAGAAAAGATTTTTCATTTGTAATATCGTAAACCAGCATTATTCCCTAGAAAACAAAAAGTATGGGAATATTCGATAGAATTTATAAATTACAAATTTTGCTTACCATAGCACCTCTGTAATAGGCAGTTGTAATAGTTCGGAACCGTTCTTGACCCGCTGTATCCCTTCAAAACAAAATAACATCAATCATTTATTCATCACTCATTTTCAAATATATATATTTACCATATTTGTAATTTTATTTTTTTCCCGTCCACTTCAATCGTTCGGATTTTGAAATCTATTCCTGTAAAAATAGAATTTTTTTTTTTTATTTCACAAAGTGCACTCTTATCAAATTGCACATTTTTCTGCAACTTCCGTTTTCACTTACTTCTTTCGTTAATTGCTACCTCTTTTTTTATAGTTAATTATTCAACAATAGTCATCTATTCATTTATATTGTTTAAAATCGTCAATTTAAGAGGATAATCTAATGAATGTAAAAAAATATTTTTCTTTTTTTTTTTGAAAAAAACATTTCGAAAGTTGATCCTCCCGAATTTCAATTAAAACTACAAAGAAACAATTTGGGGGGGTCCAAATCATGAAATTCAAGAATGAATAGGCTTAAACTTATCATCAAACGAAGGTCATTTTTCCATTCAATTCCTTACCAATTGTGGATATAAACGTGTGAGAGTAGCTATTTTCCGTAAATCGAAATAAAACACTCGTCTTGCCCACTCCTGAGTCACCCAACAGCAATAATTTGAAGAGATAATCGTAAGTCTTAGACATTTTCACGGACAGCCGATATAATATTATTTTTTTTTCTCTCTCTCCTTTCCGCAGGTTGTGACGTCATTTCCGATCACGGAGTGATGAGTCGCATCAGCCATTTTCGTGTAGAGTGACATCTGTGATTGATTACTCGCAACTTTACATTTGTAAATAAATTTAAAAAACTCCAATTTTAATGCGATTTTTTCAATTTAATTGCATTTTTTGGAAACAGCCGTTAGAGAACAACAAATCACAACGACACTTACAGAATTTTTTCACAATTTTAAAGCTTACTTTAAGCTTAATTATTTTTTTCTCTTCCTTAAATTTTTTATGTTCTGGAGAAATGGGTTGATATTTAGGTCAAATGAAATATTTAAATAAAATGTAATTGACTAAACCCATTTTCACCCTGAACAAACTCTAGAAAAAAAGTATTTAAATAAAAATATACAAAAAATAGAAAAAGCACAATAAATAGTCTAATACACTATAAAAATGAGAAATGAAAAATTCTCTCAAGCTAACATCACAGATACCCTGTAAGTAAACAGCTTTGGTGAGGCATTAAAGGCATAACAAGTGTACAAAATAACTTATATGTAAGAAGCTATACACTTATGAAATATATTTCTTTCATAGTAAATAAACGCTTGTAGAAATTTTGAAATTATGTTTCCAATGTAACTCAAATCTATTGTCATTAATAGAAAATAAAAATATATTTACATTAATTAGAATTTTTTCTTTCGCTTAACATTATTTTACACAACTAAACGAGACACGCAGCTGCACTATTAAAACAAAAGTTTATGCAAACTCAATTGTGCGAGTGAATATCAACCCTTCACAATCATCTAAATATTTACAATTGTCTCTTACTAAAAATATAAAAGCTTTTTCTTATTCAACATGTGTGCTAACATCATTAACATTCGTCGCTAAAAACTACTAAACTAATTAAACAAAAATTGATTAAAGCCCATTGGGCGCATCAAATTAAAATTAAGTTAAATAAATAAATTTCATCTTTTTTTACGTATTCCATTTTACTTTATATTTTTTTCAAGCCAAAAATGCTTCAAATTGGAAAGCTTAATTCATAATTGAGAAACATTCAAAGCTATAATCTTCTTTTTATTATGATTCTCCTTATCAGCATGTGCAACGACTCGGTGCCGGAGGAAGAGGTTTTAAGATTTCCGCGTTATCCCACTCATTCTTTTCCATTTCATCAAACCTGCTTGCCTAAAAAGAAATTCAAAAATCATTTAGTAAAATATCTTAATATAAAATTAATTAATTAATCAACATACTCTACGTTCTCTCTGTTCGCGTATTTTTCTCGCTAATGTTAAAAACGCTTCTTCAATATTGACATTGTTTTTGCAACTCACTTCAAAAAATGGAATCTCAAAACTTTCAGCCAACTACAATCAAATAAACATTTAGAAAAAGATTAGAAAAATAAAAAGACCATTTTTACTTTTCGGCCTCTTTCCGCGTCAACAGATCTGCTCGTGTCAGCATCACATTTATTTCCTGCCAATATTCGAACAACATCCGGACTGGCATTCTATTATTTTCAAACAAATCAATAAATATCCGATAGATAGATCAAATAAAATATTACTTCTTCGATATTCCTTAACCAATAATTAAGATGGTTGAAAGAATCCAAACTAGTAATGTCATACATTAATAAAATACCCTGTCAAAATGATGTATTAACCATTAGTAATGTTAGTTTGCACATTTGACCGCTAGGGAACTTACCATGGCCCCTCTGTAATAGGCAGTGGTAAGTGTACGGAATCTTTCTTGTCCAGCTGTGTCCCTACAATCAAAATCAAATTTATTATATTCACTTGAAATCATATCTCAATGACTCACCATATTTGTAGTTTTATAGGTGTACCATCTAAGTTGATAATTTTCTGTTTAAAATCAATTCCTGAAAAAAAAATCAACCGTTTACGTCATTAGATTTATTTTTTCGCCCCAACTTGTTACTTGGTGCAATACGACTGTTGCTATGACAACCGCACGATAAGACGGCGTCAAGCAGACTGCCGAGAGAAAAGAAAATCTTTTCTTGTCTACTACATAATTTAGCAATTTACAGTTGAACGTCTAACAATCACACAAATCTTGTAGTTTACATTCCAGTTGCACCTAGCGGAAATTTCATTAATTAAAATTTATTTACCAATTTTTTTAACCGATCAATAAGCGGCCATTTTTGTTAAGATCATTTTAAAAATTCACACTAGGGGTTTGAGTAATCAAGTTACATAAGGAGCTCGTTATTGTCAATTTGTATTGGGATACCACTAATTGACACTAGGGGTTTGCAGCGCTCTTTGTCAATAATTAAGGGATACAAAAAAAAAAATACGCCATTCAATCATTGATATACAATGGATACCATGACGACGGGATGAGTCATGAAAACTGCGCTTGACATAATAAAATCAATTAATTTTTTAAACCAGTTGAAAAAATAAAAGATTTATACAGAAACAATTTCATTATTTATATCGTCGTTAATTAATTTTTCATTTTCAATTACTCTATTTTCATCGTTTTAATAAATAATGCAAAATGACGTCATTTTTATTTTTTTTTTTAACTTTCCATATTTTTTATTCTGGGAGGGATTTTTTTTTTTTTGAGGGATAAAATACTTAAAAATGTGTTGAAAACGAAAAATTGTTGACAAGTGATGTTGGGCAGCCCAACCTTAATGACCTTCCTTTTTTTTTTTTTTTTGGCTTTGAATAGTTTAGTTTTGTTGGTATTTAAATTTTTGTACTCACCTATTGTTGAAATGTATGTATCGTAGAATCTTTCATCGCAAAACCGATGAACGATGCATGTTTTACCCACATTACTGTCACCCAAGACGAGGATTTTGTAAGTGGCTGCAAAATCCACGGCCATTTTCTCTTTTGGAAATCTCGGGGTATCACGTGATCATATTTATTCTAGGTTTCCCCAGACGTCTTTGTGACGTCAGAAATATTCAACATTCTTCGCTAAATTTGAGAATAAATGACATTGTTCAAAACGGTTAATAAACGATTCCAGACGTGGGTAAGAGATAAGATGTTTTTTTTTTTTTTAAATAAAAAGATAGGCCTAAAGAAACTCAAACATTTTCTCTTTAATATTATTTTCAACAATTAATTACATTCAAATTGAGCTTTTTAACGATTTTGGGAAGGTTTTTTTAATAACACAAAACGAAATGCACTACAAATGCAAAACGAGAGAAATTAACCAGGTGGCCAACCCATTTGACGTCCACCGATCACGTGAACGTGTAAATGGTAAACAGATTGACATCCCTGTTGACCATCGTTAATTACAACACGGTAACCGCGGTCCAATTTCAATTCTTTGGCCACTTTTTTGGCAACCAGCAAAAGATGACCCAACAACTATGTAATAAAATAGAATTTAAAAAATGTTAATGCTCGTCTAATTTGCGTGTCATTTAATTAAAATAACTTACCATTTCGTCATCATCTGTTGCATTAGCCAAACGAGGAATTGGTTTTCTCGGTATGACTAGAAAATGTACGGGTCCTTGTGGACTTACATCGTGAAATGCCGCACACTACAAATTCAAATAAAAATTATCAAATTAATTAAACAGTTTATTTAAATTATCTCAAAGTGGTAACAACTGTTGAAGTAATAATTCTCAAGTGTGTGAAAATAGAAATACCAAAGTCATAACTATTTAGAGTGGCTCAAATCCAAATTAGCAGAGCCTGAAATAAAAAGAGATGAGAGAAAATGGTTTGCGTGATCGGTGAAAGATGGCCCCATGTCACTGCGGAATTTAAAAAACAAAAAAACAAAACCTGTTCCAATACTTTTAATTAAAGTGACCGTATTGACTTTTAATACTTGCTTTATCATCTTGATGAAGAAAATTTGTCGGAACTTCACCTCTAAGGATTTTGGCAAATATAGTTTCGCCTCCAGTTTGAGGCGACGAATGTTTGGCCTTTTCAACCTCCGACATTTTGACGCTTTTTGAACGAGAGGTGCCCGCTCACATCCTTAACTCTAGTGGCAATTATTTTAAATTTTTATTTTTAAACTAGATATGTTAATTAGAATTAATTCTAAATATAAAATTGATTCAGCAATTGTATGCGATTCTACCTTTATCATTTAGATCGAGAGTATGTGAAATTGTGACGTCATAATCGGCGCCATTTTTCAATTTTATTTGCTTACCAAAATTTAATAACAAACTCACGTAAAATTACATTAAAAGTGTTAAACAAGTAGAAAAATTAGATAAAGATTAGATAAAGATTATATAAATTGGAGTGTAAAAAATTTATTTTCTTGATTTGCTCGGAAGTCGTTTCTTCTTTTTTTCTTTAGTTTTTTCCGCTTGGCGTTCTCCCTTTGATTTGTAATAACTAACAGAAATTTTCTTTCCGTCAATTTTCCGACCATTCAACACTTCGAGAGCTTTTTTGGCTGAGTCTTGTGTACGATAACAAACATACCCGTAACCTTTTGACTTTCCATTCTCAGTTACCACCTGGTGACAAAAATTGATCAAAATCAATTTTTTTTCTTTATATTAAAATAAAAGATAAAATTACCGTAGAACTGGTTATATCACCAAAAGTAGAAAAAAAATCAAAGAGTCTCTTATCGGTGATTGTACTGGCTAATTGCTTTACGTATAAATTACAATGTTGTACCGACTGCTGTTTATTCTTGAGTGTTTCTTCTCTTTCTTCTTTGGTCTGCGCAGGCGCAACATACAAAATTCGATTTTGAAATTTAATACCATTCATAAATTTTACAGCATCAAGTGCCGATTCTGCTTCTTCATAAGCGACAAAACCAAAACCACGTGACTCACCATTTTCATCTTTCATAATCTAAAAATAAAAAAGTTAGAATTGTCATATAAAAATGTAACAAATTTCAATTTTTCAAACTTTACTACCGTGTGACTAGTAATTTCACCAAACGGTTCAAACATAGTTTTAAATTTTGCATCGGTCAATTCTTTATCAAAATTCTTAACATAAACATTCGTGAAACTTTCATCGTCACTATTATCGTATTCTTCACCCTCATCGTCATTAGCCGAACTGTATTCATCCTCATCGTCGTCTATTGATCCATTACTACTAGTTGTAACCGATGATTCGCAAGGAATCAGTTGGGTTACTGGGTTGGTATACTTTGCTACTGACCTATAGAATCAATTTGCAATTATTAATTATAAATATATTAGAATTTTACATATTTTTAGTCATATATTACAGTTTTTTTCCTTTTAAATATTTTCCATCGATATTTTCAATAGCTTTATTCGTTTCTTCTTCAGTCTCAAAATGAATGAATCCATATCCTTTGGAATGGCCATTAGAATCTCTCGCAACCTTTTGAAGAAATAGTAATAAATTAATTAATTTAAATTAAACAAAATTTAATTTCCAAAACCTTGTTAAATGAAACTTGTCCGTATTTAGAGAAAATTGCGTGTAGAGTGTTGTTATCGATAGTAGAATCCAAATTTTTAACGAAAATTTTACAGAACTTGGCTTCAGATGGCTCTTGTTGAACCCACATGATTAAGATTGGTCGAGCTCGGATTTCTACTGAATTCAAGGTTCGGATTGCTTTTTCAGCTGAAATTACAAATATTGCAACGATTAAAAATACAATTAACCTAATCTAAGATGAGAATATGTCTCATGACCATGACTGACATTATCTAGGCTGGGCAATGCTAGAAGGGTGATAATATGGGAATGTCAAGTCATTTAAATCCTATTTTGAATAAAATTAACTAATAATACCACACGTAAATAAAAACCTTTAAAGGTGGAACTATTTTTCCACGCGTAGGGTAAAAAAGAAAAAAAAGTGCACGCATTTTTGATAACCAAAGATATTAAAATAACTTGTCAGTATTTGACATTGGCTAATGCAATTTTCACCACTTTTTGAATTGAATAATTATATTAAATTGAGTTGTCAGTGAAATTGTTATTCAAAACTTTACCGTCTTCGTATCTGTCGTATTCAATGTAGCCGTAGCCGAGCGACTTGTTACCGTCTCTTCCGACTTGGACTGATTTCAATTGTCCAGCGTGGGAAAATTTATCTTCTAGATCTTCTTCGTCGATGTCCGGATGCAGATTTCCAACGTATAACCGAGCTTGAGGGTCGTCGTTACCTGCAAAATTCATTTCCCAAAGGCGTTGGTTTCGATTTCAGTAATGAATAATGGCCTTTTTAATTATCACCGGAAATTGTGACGTCACCACAAAAATGTTTCTATATTTAAATTAATGATCACCCTTGATAAAGCTAGCAACAAAACACTTTTTTGTTTTTATACGAATAAAAATTTACGTTTGGTTTTCCCCGTGTAGTGCTGCCCCCGAGTGACAAAATCTTGAAACTAAAAGTTCACAATGTTTACACAACTTTCTACGACTTTCAATTCGTAGCTTTGCACACCATCTGACTGATCTATTAAATAAATATGCAGACGATTGAAGCTAAAGTTGTAATATTAGGATCTCAGAGTAAGCATAATTGATTTCATTTGAAAGATAACGTAATCTATACTATTCGCTTTTTATTTACAGGTGTTGGCAAAACGAGTATAACGATCCGTTATGTTGACAAACGATTCTCGAAAAAAGAAACACCCACGATTGGAGCATCATTTTTCACATCTAAAATGTATAAAGTATTCAAAACATAATATTGAAATGAAAAAAATTATTTCGTCTAGCATAACGGATACATTTAAAGTGAAATTACAAATTTGGGACACAGCTGGGCAGGAACGATTTAAAGCAATGGTTCAAACAAATTTAATAATTTTGTACAGTTTCATCATCATTTTTCTTTTAATAGGCACCCATGTTCTATCGCAACTCCAATGCTGCAATTATTGTTTACGATATAACTAGAAAACAAACATTTGACGATGTTCAATATTGGGTTAATGGTATAATTCACTTTTTTTTTTTCATTAAATTAAGATAATAATTTCGTTTTTCAATTAGAGTTACGGCGAAACATTGAAGAGAAAGTGATTTTATGCGTTGTAGGAAATAAATCTGACTTGGAAGATGAAAGACAAGTTACATATAAAGAAGCTTCTGCGTATGCGCAGTCGATTAATGCAGAGTATATGGAAACTTCTGCATTAAATAACATTGGTAGGGTTTCATTAACTCGTATTTACTTAATTACATTGATTTTTTTTTTTTTAGGGATCGAAGAAGCATTTAGTAAATTAGCTGTTGCTATCGGGGAACGAATGAAAGAATTGTCTTTGAAACGATTTTATATTCCTCCAGTTTATCAAGAAGAAAAAGAAATAATTGAGAAAACACATTTTTTATGTTGCTAATACTTTTGAACGAATTAAATAATTTTGAAACAATGACAAAATTTACCCACAATACATTCGATGTAAGAACAGAATAGTTTTTTTTTATCTTGAGCTGTACCTACATTTAATCTTATCATTCTGTACACTTTGATAAGCAACTACAAACATGCAACGACATTACAACGTTTGAAATATGAGGAGAAACATTTTGCATCGATTTGCAACTTTCACTGTTGCAGGTTTTTTACTTATTTTAATTCCATACATTCACTTTGGAATCGTTTACAAATTGTGGCACAATTATTCCAGAAATGTAGATAAATCAGATTGCAAATGCGACTGCTGGGACACAACTTTTAAAGGTATTAAAAAAAATAATTGAAATATTAATTCACACATTTGAACTCTTAATTTCAGCGAATTATGAGAGAGGAATTGGTGGCTACAAAAACATTTATTTCAATGTTACTAGTAACTCACTCAAAATATGGATGATAACAATTTTTACAATTCTCTCATTCAATGAAATAATTCGAAAACTTTATAATTTGATGATTAATAACCAAATTCGAATTTCAATGTTGATTTTACTCGTCGCATCCATTTTCCCGCATTATTACGGTTATTGGATGTTTTTTAATTACTTGAATGATGATTATTTTTCCCAGTGGTACCATCAATTATATTTCACATTAACTGAAATTATATCTACGTATTTTGTTGTTAATTTACTGGATAAAAATGAATTCATTACTCCCTCTAAATTAAATGTAATTTTAACTATCGCTGTCACGCATAGTTTTATATCATTTGCGGATCAGTTTGCTGAGAATGTTTTACGAGGTAAAGGAGAATTACATCAGTTATTAAGAGATTTTGGATTGATGATACCGGATTTACTACATATATTTATAATTGTTAGAGAATTCTATTTGTATTCGAAAGAAAAAAATGTTTTTCTTTTTACACTTGTGAGCAAACTTGAATTTGCTTATTCGGTTACATTTGTATTATTTTCCTGGGTTTTGTGTAAATATTTGTGATTATAAAAAAAAGCGCCAATTTTGAATTGTTTATATATACGCAGTGAAGCCCAACCTATAGTCACAAAATATTACAGGTATCGGCCTGCCGTTAGTACGTATAAAAGCACCGCCATTAAAACAAAACTTGGGCGAGAGCTTATAAACATGTCACTTAAAGAAAGAACTCATCGAACAAACAGTGGAAGAAAAGAACTTTTTCCAGGAGCAAAATTCGGGTTAAAATCGTTGCGAGAAGAGAAAGTAATGGAATCAAAATATTACGAAGTTGCAACCACCACAAGCTTTACTATAGCAACATTTCTCTTAATTATAATCCCATACTTACATTTAGACGTTGTATACAGCTTATGGAATCAATATTCAAGAGCAGTAAATAAATCAACCTGTACATGCAGTTGCTGGGATTCGACTTTCAAGAGTAAAATTAAAATTTCATTAAAAAAAAAAAAAGACAGAAATTGATTTTTGTTTTCTATTTTCTAGGTAATTATGAAGCTGGAATTCCTCGATATAAACACGTGTATTTCAACATAACGAGTAATTCACTCAAAATTTGGTTAATCACAATTTTATCGATACTTTTATTCTACGAATCGATACGTAAATCGTGTCACTTACTCGTCATTGGTCGTCTACGTTTGTCCATGTTAATCTTATTCATCTCATCACTTTATCCTCATTACTACAGTTGGTGGTCATTTTTTAATTTCCTCAATGACGATTATCATTATCAGTGGTATCATCAATCGCTTTTCACATTTACTGAACTCATTTCCACTTATTTTGTTATTCATTTGTTGGATAAAAATGAAGAAACGTTGCCCTGGAAATTAATTCTTATTTTAACTATAGCAGTGACGCATTGTCTTATTTCTCTAACTGATCAGTTTGGGTATAATGTGATTAGAGGTGAAGGCGAATTGCATCAACTTTTAAGAGATGTTGGATTTATGTTACCCGATTTGTTACATGTTTACGTGCCAGTTAGAGAATTGACATTTTACGCCAAGAGGAAATACGTGTCTGTTTTTAAGCTTATAAGTAACAAATTGTTTGCTTTTTCTGTTTGTTTTGTTATGTTTACTTGGATTTTAAGTTTAGTTTTGTAAAAATAAATTTCTTTTTATAAATTGTATTCATATTTATTTGCAAATATGAACTACATGATTTATATTACATTTTAACCTCTATTACATTTAGCTCATCTTTCCCAAAAACAAAAACACACTGACTACTCAAACAGGATAAAATATTCGTAAATATATTAATAATAATAAATAATAATAAAAAAAAAAAAAGCTTCAAAACTAGAAAAAGAAAAAAAGTTTTATAAATTTTTTGATGTCTAATGCCCTACCGGTTAAACGAGGTAATAAATAATTTGGAAATAAAAACTTGAATACATTTGAATGCATAATGTTTGACATACTCCACACAATTAACAATTTGTTTGGTACGTAATAAAAAATGAAGCATTTAATTAGAAAAGAAAAATTTCTAATCAGTTATGGTTATAACAAGATGAAACTTAACCCTAAATCCTAAGTACAATTTACAACTTAACAAAATAACGAGTAAATTTAACCTTTCCACTCAATTTATTATTAAATCCATAACATTTTCTTTTCACTTTTTACGTCAATGTTTTTTAACACCTAAAACGATCATATACATTAACTACGTTATGTATACAGATTATGCAAACACTTAATAGGGTAAGTTTTAATCTAATCCACATTATGGCAAATGTATTTCTTTTTAAAAAAAAAAAATCACAGGAATTAATAACATAAATAAAAATAATTTCAAAAAGAAACAAAATATTTTTTTCGTCACAAATTAACAGAAAAAAAAAATTAAAAATAATTTCTAAATCTGCAGATTATTACCGAAGAGGAGAAAATTTAGGATTGGTAGGACCTCTAGTAAAAGATCTCAATTCATACGTTCCTGATATGGTGGCAGCATCCATTTCTGATTTCCGGAAGATAACCAATCGCATATCAGTATGTAGATAAATGCGGCCAGACTTGGAGCTGGCAAACCTAAATCAAAAAAAAATTAATAGTAAATTTTCATCTAGATATTAATACAAAAAAAAAAACCTGAGATGTATTAAATATCGAAGCCATTTACTGGCATCATGATCTTCCACATTAGCACCGACAGGTAAATAAAGAGTACGTTGTCGTAAGAACGTTTGGCAGTTGATTGGCATATCACCGAGATCATAAACGACAACGAACATTTTGACTACGGTACCATGAGGATTAAATAATGTCTGCAATCAAAAAAAAAAAAAAATGAATTAATTAATTAATCAAACAAAAAAAGTTTTTCTGATTAAAATGAAACTAACAACTTGAATTGTTCCTTTTTTGGGCACGTGATAACCTTTTTGGCCCAAATTGATGTGACCTAAATAAGGCGTGGAAACTTTGTCGGTATCCGATAACGTGTAAAAGAAGACGGTAACAGGTACTGTAATATGGCGAGGGCAAAACGATCCACTCGCTCCGATTTCAGCAGTGAAACCTTCCACAGTACTGACCGGTTCCAAACGACCATTTAATACAGATTCTTCAAAACTTCCTAATAAACTGTTGTTCGTAGCTGATGCTGTCAGATAGGCATTTTTCTGGTTGTCTTCTAAAACCAATCTTTTCTCTTCTTTTTCAAACAAAGCACTAAAACAAATCAATCAATTATTTACAAATCAATCAATCAATTAATATATTAAAAATATACTTTTTAATGGCAGTTGGTGAAGTCAAAGTACTGTCAAAATCAAAACACGTTCCTTTACGAACTGGAGCCTGAAATATTTCAAATGTTATCGAATGTAAATTGCAAAGAAAAAAAATGTTGTTATTTACAGGACTTGAAGTCAAGGGTAAACCAGTTTTGCAATGAAAAACCAAACTCGTTGCTGAATCCAATGACTGTCTAAATTTAGCTTTATCTTTAGCACTTGGAATTAGCCGGTTCAGTTGACATTCAACATTCTAAAAACAAAATAATAATTCATTAAAAGGTTTCATAAAAATGTCACTCGTTTTAACCTCTTTAAATTCACTCGTATTTAATAATTGTTTCATAGACGAACTTAATTGGCCATCGATTGCAGTTTCATTCTCGTCACATTTCTCATTCAAATTTATTAAAGTTCGTTTAGAATCTAAAATTTCAAAATGTCTATTTTTATGGAAGCTCTCTTCTGTCGCATCGCCCCTTAAAATCTCTTTAGTGTTCCAAACTTGGCATTCTTTATTTGTTTTTAACTCAAAAACCTCCTCCAATTGGGGAATTTTATTCCTATTTTTACACCTCACTTGTTTGTGTAACAAATTTAAAACTTCTTCTGTCTCCTTGGGAGTGAGAGCGAACCCAGCAAAACATCGTTTATCAACTTTATTCACTCGATCAACAACTACTTCTTTTTGTAAATATCTAGTCCGGTTTTTATCGAACGGTCGCCGTGATCGACTTCGTTCGCCATCAAAAAAACCTAAACAATTGGCGCCATCATTAGAAGTTTCCCTATTTCGACACAAGAGGTGATCCGGCGCTTCCATCACTGGACTGCCGCATCTGGACGGCGATTGGTAACGTTTCGGGTACATTTGTAGAGATTGGGGCGGATCGAGTAAACTTTCACCGAGAAGTGTATCGGGTGAGTTTTCTCTTCGAGCTGCCGCTTCCAGCATTGGACTTGGGCATCTTTTTTGTTCAACCGGATCGAGTGCACACGCCATGTTTAGTTTTTCAGCTTCTGGATCTTTTAATTTGTGACTTAAAAATGAGGGAATTCCCGAGCAACGAGGCATTGATTTCACTTGCACTTTCATCGCGTTGTTACGACCGACGTTGGCCACTGGGAACGAATGAGTATCGGGTGGGTCGTTGAATTTGTTCGAAAATGCTTCACCCGGAACGCAAATTCTGTAAAAATAAATTGAAATTAGTTGCAAAGTAACGAGAAAAAAATTGAAAATTCTCATTATTTTTCTACACCGCCATCTGGTGGAAATTCGAACAAGCGAATCTGACAAATTACTTTGATTTTTACCGATAGACAACGTTCGATGGTATTTTTCCGGTCGATAAACTGTACCATGCACTCAATTGAGAAAAATGCAGGTACGATCGCACCGCATGAAGAAGACTTTTTCCGGTTATCAACACATCGGGAACACTAAATAAAAAAACAAAAAACAAATTCAATAAAAATATGTTAAAACATTTTTTCTTATCAGTTACCGTTTGGGTAACATGTAAATCGTCCACTGCTCCAAAAGCGTGTAATTAGCTCCGCTCTCCGCCGAATTCTGACTCTTCGGATTTCCACGTGTCGCTTCGGGACTCAAAAGAACTTCAATCGACATGGGGATGTTATTTCTCCATAAAAGTAACATGTGTTTACGGAATTGCTCATCACGAACACACTTTAAATTAAAAGAAAAAAAAGTTTTATTATTTACAACTAAAATAATTTGAATTCTTTTACTTGAGGATCTTGTGGATTGCATCGGTGTTTCGTTTGAGTGCCAAGTTTAAAACAATGCGGACCTTCTCCGTAGCCACGGCCAGTTAAACACGGAGTTCGGCCTTCAACTACCAACATACCCAAATCGACAAAGACATCACACGGCTCTAAATCTGCTTCTTCCATATCGGCCCGCATTTCTGTAATAAAAATGTTGAAATCATTTCATCATTCCATTCATAAACACTTGAAATGCAACCTATACATTTATTTTATCACAGTTATTTCAATCTTTTATTTACGCCAATTACTTGTGAGTGCTATCACTAGATGTCGCCACGCATCCACAAATATTTCTAGTAACATACTTTCATCGCTTGACAAATTATCGAATCCGTTCCAAGTAGCTGAACATCAAACCTGGTTTCATTTTTATACTTAATTTTAACATCATTAACCTCTCTTTCATTGCAAAAAAAAAAGTTAATCACGATTTTAACATTAAAAAACGAGTTGACTTTTAAACCAAGCCCTAATAAATTTTTATTCTTCTCGCTCACCTTGTCATTTCTGTAAGCTCCTTATTATAGCATTAAACAACAACATTAGCCTACATTTTTTTCCCTTCTTCACAACTTTTACTCGGCAATTAAAAAGGATAAGCCTATTTATAAAAATCTTTAAAAATCGCAAACACCTTTCGCATGTTGCAACATGAAAAGAGGGAGGAAAAACTCATCACCAGAGGGCGAACAGAAAAGAGTCTATTCGCTGCAAATGGCCTAAAACGGGTTATTCCCCTCCGTGATAATTTTTCTTAGGGTGAGTCATGCGATCCATAATCAACCACGTCGTCCACCCTTTGCCAACCGAATCATCCATCTATTAATTTGGTCTGGTAAAACTGGTTGCCAAAAAAGAAAAAAAAAATTTGATCGTTACTTTTTTCATTTTTAAATCCGACGACGCAAAATACAAAATTTCACAAAGTAAATGACCCCGTCCATAGCTCCTGGCCAATGTTTTTGATACTAAAAACAGGTTCACATATCCCCCCCCCCCCCCTACTTGACCAAACCTGTTGAATTATTTTTTTTCCAACTAAATGATTCATTAAATTGAACCCCTGGAATTTCTCCGCCGGGTGACTAACTTGAACGAGGTGTTCACCTTTGGTGACGTCATTACCAGCTCCTTATTTCACAATAAGTAGTGACGTCATTATTAATGATCTATAAGAAGAACCTGATCGTTTTTATACTCCTCCTCTTCCCACGCATTTCACGTCAATTAATCCCCCCTATTGTGGGGGATAACACGACACCTTAGAGAAACCCCTCCAAAGACCCCCAGTCGCGCCAGACATAACCCCAACCCCACTTGGCCACTTGAGGGTTACCCTCTCTAAACTTAACTTTACAATTTTGTCGCCCCCGACGACAAAACCGATAATTAATGACATCATTGAATTTCTAGAAATGGCATTCTGACGTCGGAGGGATTGAAAATAGCTGTTTCAACTGCAACAAATATGTGACGGGTGATGTAATCGCTAATCGAGGGGTTTTTAGGGTACGATCAAGTAGGAAATAGCCAAATATTAAACATGCGAGTTGCCATTTCACCTTGGCCCAACGTATGATCGACCAAGGTCATACACGCAACAAGGCCTGCACGTGGAAGGTTTCTTCCACTCGTTTAGGGGTTCAGGAAGTGATCAGGGTCAGGCCCGAAATGGATAAATGGACACCCAACATTTTTATGTAACGTCGCCAAGGACGTGAATTAATTCACCAAATGTTTCTTTTGTCTTCACATCCTTGACATAAAGAGGAAAAAAGACGTTATCGTTCACCAGGTGCAACATTTGTGCACGAACGGAAACGAAATTTCCAGTAAAAATGAACGAAATTTCCGTTTTCCCGAATCTACCCAATCGACTTTTATAGATGCACAAACTGGGTGGGGTAAACACGATCTGCGAACTCTATACATTTTATTGACTACAAATGCAAATGCAACCCGTAAGGTTTTGTCCCCCCCCTCCCCTCCAAAGTTCTATATTTAAGAAATTGCAATGTCTTACATCGTAGTCCTGACCTTGACAAATATTTAGAATAAGGAAAAAGATGTGTATACAAAGAGTTTTTTTTGGTAGAGGCAGAGGCCATTGGCTCTTGGTCGTTCGGAACTCGGGTGCATGACCCAGTTTTAGACCTGGATCTCAAAATGTGAATGTCCTGACACGTGTCAGGGGCGGATCTGGATCAATACACATGTAAATAAAATGATATACGTCATCGCTTCTCAAATCGATCCATACTTTTACCTTAACTTTTTTTGGTTGAGCGACATCTGGCGACAAATTTCAGCTTTTTTTCTCTCTTTAAATCTCTATTTCATTTTTTCTCTAATCTAATTCGATTAGGGTTTTACTTTATTAATACCAGGCGTGAGTAGTGCCAAAAAAGTTGTTTTATTTCATCATTAAGGTTCGCATATTTTTAAGATTGCGTCGTTTGAGTTCAGAGACCTCAGAATAAACTAGCGGCGACGGGTTAATAAAAATCAGTTGCGTAGGAAAGGAAAAAAATTGCGATGACAAGAATTTTTCCTCGGGGTTGGTTATTTTTTTTATTACTTAATGGGATCGCGATCGGTCAGGATGAAAATAAAAGATGGGATGGTCTTTACCTTTATCCGGTTTCATACTTCAATTGTAGCGGTTGAAACCTTTTCAAATTGGTTTTTCTTTTGTTTTCGGTTTCAGTTTGGTCTAGTCCTTTCATCTGTAAGATGAAGATGATGTACACGGTGAGAATCCATCACGATCACGTTTCGTCACTCAAATCCGTGGCTCGACTGAACAGTGACGATGCTTTGCAAACAGCTGCACACACGGGAGTGACGGGCTCGTTGTGTTCACGTGGATTGTTTCGAGGCTTTTGATTGGTTGGTTGGGTTACGGCCCGTGTGATGTCACATTTTAGACTCATCACGTGGATAGATTTGAGCGTTTTCATTGGGTGATTTAGAGTGATGTCAGGGTTAAAGGTTGGGAAAATCAGCTGTTGAGCCTGGAATGAACAATCGGACATTGATCTGTTGACAGTATTCGTTCATTATTAATTTGTTATGTTTTTGTAATTTGAGGTGTCTTTTCAATCTGAATTAGAGAATTTTAAGGATTTATTTCATCGGGTAATAAATTTTAAATAAATAAAAAAATCCTCTTTGTGCATTATTGATTTCTTACGCTTTTATTTACGAACTTGAAATTCTTGAAAACATATTAAATTACCAGAAAACTAGTGGGTTTTCTTCTTATAATGATGAAATCTAAATCATCATTAACCCAGTCTAATTTCCTGGAAATTGAAAATTCGTTGTCAACAACTGGAACTACTTGTCTAATATTAATAAAAATGTTAAAAAAGTTTCCTGCACAATAAAAAATAAGATGCTGACATTTTATCCTTGAAAAGATAAGAAATTAAAGGTCATTTTATTTTTTCGACTTTGAAAATCCATTAACAAAGTCCAGGAATCTATATTGGATAAACTATTAGTTAAGAATCTCCGCAGCTGAATAAACAAAATCAAATATATAAAAAATACAAGGAAATTTATCAAAGGGTCAACGCTCATTTCCTTATTTTTGTTCTAACAAATGCATGGAATTTTTTCTTTTTTTTTTAATTGTAATACGACAACAGTTTTATTTAAAATTCCTGGTTCAATTAAATACGGACTGAGATAAGGAAAGAAAAAAAAATCCTCCAATGGCTGTGCGATACCAAGTTTGGGTCGACTATTATTAGTAATTTTGGTGTTGTATCATCACCAGTTGAAAAATTTCTATCTAGAAAAAAAAAAAAAGAAAAATTTATTTTTTAGTTCAATTGAACAAAACTCTGAATATATTTTATTAATAATTTCACATATTTAAAAAAAAAAAGACTTTATTTAATATTTACAATAACAAGTGATTTAACTTTTATTGTAATTTATATAATATTAATTAACTAATTCATATTCTTCAAAATCAAAATGACTTTGCGCATGATCAACGAAATCTTTCTGAGGAATGTTCTCAGGAAAAACACGTTGACAAATTGGGCAAATTCGTTCTTCCTTTAATAAAACTGATAAATCATCATCATCATCTTTATAACTAGCTAATGAATCAGGACTTAAAATGGAGCAACTAGATGGTAAACTAGACGCTTGAGCTTCCGTAGAAATGCCTCGATAATAAGTGGGTCGATTAATTGCTTCATCACTATACGATGGCCAAGGTAATTGACGTCTCTTAAAAAAACTTTGTAACATTTCTTCTGATTCTTTTTTTTCATTTTTTTGAAACGTTCTTTTAGGAGTTAAAGGATTTTCTATTGAACCTTCCATTTCTATTAATGTCGGCCATTTTTCCTTGTTCGCAGCAGGAACGGGTTCTTCTAGTGAATCTGGTTCACCTCCTCCACGAGATACTAAAAATGATGTTCGATTAGTATAATACCCACCTATTAGAAAAACAAATCTTTACTTGATAATTATTTAATTTAATTTCATTTTTATTACCTTTAATTTTGGAACTGTAGAGACAGTATCGGTGTAAGAAATATTTTAAACTATAATTTACAAATGTTAAATCTTTTTTAAATTCAGTCATGTCTTTCAGACACAGATCCATTTTTTCTAACACCAATTCGTCCGTGTAGTCTTCTCCGTCTAATAAAACACTACTTGAACCACTATTTAGGGTTTTGGGTACGTCTGACATCTAGTGGGAAAATTTACAATTAATTTTTAGTTTTTACTTTTTTTTAAAGATTTTTTTTTTTTTACTTGTTTTTCAAGACTTTTAGAGTTCCATAATGAATCGCCAGATTCGATTTTGTGTCCACTACTTAAAGGCGAAGAATTTATAGAATTTGAATCGCTGCATTTCTTTTGTTTTTCTTTCATTTCTTGTAAATATCGATTCAATTTTTCGTTTTCTTTGCGCAATTCTACATTTTCCCTGGTAGCATTTTTTTTGTCAATGTCTAAACGGGCTACTTTTTCATTCAAACTACAATTTTCTTGAAATAAACTTGATATTTGTTCTTGTTGTCTCTGCATTTCTTTATTCATTGCGGCTTTTTGTAATTGAACTTTCTTCTTAGCGTTATCAACATTTTGTAATCGTTTGTTTACCTGTGATTATTATAAAAAGTATAAATATTACAAGAAAAAAATAATCGACTTCAACTTTAACATTTAACAAATTTCTTCCTCGTTACAAAAAAAAAACATTTTTCTTTCTACAATTTCCTTACGTCTGTAATAATTTCCAACAATCCAAGAAGGCTGCTGTCATGTTCATCTGAATTTACACACGTTTTCGGAAATTCTTCTGACAATTTTAGGTCCAAATTATTGGGTTGATTTTCCGCCATTCCTGAAATTAAAAGTGTAAAATTAGTATAAATATAAAAAGTTCGTTAGAGACATTATTTTCTCATTGGTTTTAATTGATTTTGTAATCGAGTTCCTTGATCAGCAACTTTTCATTTCCCATAAAATTAACGATCCGTTCACCGTATTTACATTCAAGCTTAAACCGCACAGTTTGATTTAAATGAATTATCATAACAAAAAGAGTATAATCACTAGATAAATGGTTACAAACCTTTAATAAACTTGACCAGTTTTTTAACGCCATGTTGGCATTTTGCTGTAAGCACTCAATCATTTCCGGAACGTGACGATTTGGAATTTGTAACAGAGTTTTCAAGGAACTGTATTAAAACGGAGACGTTATGACGTAAGAGTAGCAAATCAATTTTAAGCTGGCCGTGAGAGACCGGTCGCGACCTATCTGGTGACATTGAGCAGTGCAGGCAAGGCCATTCAAGCAGTAGCTCCACGTGCATGAAATTAAGGTTAAAGTTTTTGAATGAAAACAAGTTATAAACTTTTTTTCTTGCAATAAATTGCATAACTAGTGATAATAAAATTGTTTAGATTATGTAATATTTTTATTGAATTCACCACACAATACATTTTTTTATTGGGTTCATTTCATCATTAATATTACACCCATACTCAGCTGCAAATTCTGGCAAATTACTTAAACTTCCAATCACTCTAGAAATTAAAAAAAACATGTATACATAAATGTCACTGTAAAAGAGCAAATTTATACCTGAATTTACTTGGGCTGTGTGTATCATGTTGAATTTGTGCAAGTATATCATTCTCATTTTCCTTAACGCACCAAACCTGAATTAAAATTATAGTAATTACAAACTTATTACAATCAATATCAAAATCAATTCACCCTAGCAAAATGAAAAAAAAATTGTTGTTTCAAGGTAATATTTCTTATCTCTTTAGGCAAAGTGTTGTCAACAGATTTGACCCTGGATTTTCCATTTATTTTTTTCATAAAAGCCTTTAAATAAAAATTATTAAAATATTTCATTTCAATTCAATTGACTCACTTTAAATGCAATTCTCACTCCACTGTTGTCCGCTAAATTTTCATTCACTGTTTTCACACCATTCACCTGTTATTTTATGTAATATTACAACTTTTGTTATTTATACTATTTTCTATTAATGGTTAATTACACATTTTTTTTTGTAACAATAATCTTCATACTGTTTAACCAAACAATTTAATTTCTGTAGAAATTTTATTGCACTTTGCTTATCTAATAGTGGACCTTCAATGCTGCCAACTTTACTTAGCGCATTACCATTTTTATCAACTTGCACTCCTACAATATAATTAATTTAAAAAATATATAAAAAAATGAAAATGTCAATTTTAATACCTGAAGTGTCTAATGAATGAGTAATTTCATGTGCTATAACTGTACCAAGGACACCATATTGTTTAGCCCTGAAAATAATTGATTTAACACGCCATTGTCATTATTTTATACCTTTGGTATTACAAAGAGGAATCGCTCGTAACATTTGCAGCTCTTAATAAACCGGCAAAAATTTCTAAACACATAATTTTGTGTTATTACATTTTTCTTATTTATTACATTAATTTCAAATAAACTTACGCACTAAGTTTTCATAGAGAATGTACCAGGCATTGACAGCTAATGGTGATGCTCTCCAACTAAAAGAATAAAGTTTTTATTCCATTAAAAAAAACTTTTGTCAGATTTACATTAATTTTGATCTTGGATCATCAATCAGATTACCAAATTTGATGTTAGTCATCAATTCTAAGCAATCTAAAATATTTTGGAAATGATTGCCACTTAAATTCAACTGCAAAACAGAAAATTATTAAATTAAAATTTTTAAATTTACAATTTTTATTCACCGGACTGTAAATATATTTCAGAGCAGTATCATCTTTAACAGAACTCGGAAACCCGATTTCATATTTTAATGCTGAAATCTTAAAAAAAATTTTATTACAAATTCAAACAAAAGTTTTGCTCCAAGTTGATACTTTTTCCACCACTCGTTTCTTGCTCTCTTCTGTTAACCAATCATTTTTTTTCAATTCCTCTCTATAGGTTTCTAAAATTGTTTCTGTAATGTTAGCCACCTGTTGAAAATAAAGTTAATTAACGTATTAAATGATATAATAGTCAATTTACAGTATAAATATCTTCTTGTTTTATAAATCTGTCAGCAAAAATTCTAGTTGCCAAATAAGGTAAACAATCCATTATAAGGGTGACACACCTAGTTTGTCTGTAAAAACAAATAAAAGTAGGCTTATCTGCATAACCAATCACCATTTACCTGATATCTATGACAGGAATTCTCAATTCTTTATTAATACGGTTTGATAAGTCTTGGAATTCTAAAGTTAAATGCCAAAGCAAAGGTCGAATTATAATGAAAACTGCAAGATTAGTCAGAGTTCTATGAAAAAAAAAAGAAACGTCTATATTACAAAATGACACATTATTTTACATTATGTTTACCTAGCAGGGTTATCAACCATTCTGGCAAGAGAAAACATTCCCCTTAACAGTTGTTTTTCACTTACAAGTATTTTGTAGTAACCAAAAATTGGTGCAATGCCTAAAAATGCATGATCGAAAAAAATGTGCCAATTCACCTGATTAAAGAGGAAATTATTTAGTATCAAATTTGTATACAGATGGGATTCATTTAACTTTGGTGTATCCTGTTAAATCATTAATTGAAATAATTTCAAATTTATCTTTATACGTATTTTCAAGCTGAAATGAATATCAAAATTGTATTAAAAAGAGTCTCATTTATTCTAAAAATTCTCACTTTAGCTTTAGAAATTGAATACCAAAGTAACAACATAGCATCGATTTGCTTTTCCACAAAATATCTGTTACTCTTAACGTCACTTTTAATTGCAACTGCCAAATCAAAAATGATTTCTCTTAAACTATCTTTTGTATCAGCTTTTGGTTCGTAGTAAAATATCGAAGTGCCTGGAGGAATTAAACTGCTGCTGCTGGATTGAATCTGCCAACAAATATATCAAAATAATTGTACAGTTTAACATAGACAAATTCCTTACAAAAATGACTGCTTCACGATTATGAAACATATTAGGGACAACATCTAAAGTGAAAAGTCCATTTTGTCCAAAAGCTCTTGTAATGTCACCAAGAACAGCCATTGCCTGGTCCATATCACCATTCCAAAATTCTCCTTCCAGCAATGGCCAATTACCAAGAGAATTGAGAAACTCGACAAGCGGAGTTTTGCCACTCATTTCAACCTCATCTAAAAACATAAACATATTCAACAGAATTATCATACAATATATCAACAAAATCATATACTTACTTTGATTCATACAAGCAGTGAACATTGTATTTGTTGTTGAATGAACAAAATCAGTTTCATTAGCTTCCAATGAATGTAAAATTGCCTCTTAAAACCATAATCAATAAATAAAAACCAACAGAATTGATAGATTTTATGTACCTGTCACTTCCAATTGGATATTTGCTTGGCCAGTTTCCATAACTCCTCCATATTTATTAACATACCATGTTTTACACGCGTAAGAATGAAAGTCTTCACAAGGCCCATCATTCTTCATCAATGCTCTTATTAAAACTGCACAAAAATTAAAGAGTTGTCAATAAATAAAATATTAAAAACTTACAATATAATAAAGCGCAAATTAAAATTATAGCAATACAACAGCAAAAACACAGCAGCCACCAAAATAATTTCTTCCTAAAACAAATGTACAAATTATTAGGCACAAAATTTTAAGTTAAAAACGAATAAATTACTTTTTACGAGAAGAGTTTGATGTTTGCACTTGTTGTGGCTGTTGTTGTATGTAGATATAAGAAGGAGGCGGCGGAGGATAGGAATAATAAGTTGGAAAAGAATAAGGTGGAGGGTGAGGGTGATAAAGAACTTGTTCTTGAGATTGTGGGGGAGGAGGAGGAGGGGAGGGATAAGGGGTTGTTTGTCCTTGGTTTGATTGAGGGGCCTGACCAGCTGTTGTGGTGATGCCAGAGTCGGACATTTTAGGTGATTAACAATGTTTCTATCCAATAATGCATTTAAATTTAATAAAATTTGGGTTTAATTATTATAGGCACTGTTACATATCCTTAAAAAATTGCGTATAAAAATATTATTTAAACTTAAAAAGCGGTTGATTGAATTTCTTCAACAACCTTGAACACATGATCTTTGCTAGAGGTTGTATTCGCTTCCATTTTACTTCGATCTAATAAGGCCTCTAACTCCTCTTCAGTGAACACTGTAACATAAACAAATGTTTGCATGATCCGATTTTGTGCGAGTGTGTCAAATCAAATTTATTATTATACCACAATTTTCAGTTCCAGTTTGTACGACTCGTTCATGGTCTCTAGATTTGAGCAGATCTAACATTTCGGATTTGGTAAAATATTTTTTTCCATCTTGACGACCACTTTTAAATTTATCTATCAAATAAATTCATTTTATTCCAATTTATTTATTAATTTTTTAATTTTTCAAACTTTACCTTTATGCATCACCATTTTTTCTAACTTTCGTTTACTCGCAGCTCTTTCAACCACTCTCTGATCAATTGTATTTTTAGTGACTAGTCTGTATATGACAACAGGTTTGTTTTGTCCAATTCTGTGACAACGATCTACAGCTTGCAGATCGCATTGAGGGTTCTACAATTTATAAAATATATATATAAAATTTTAACAAGTTAAAAATTAATTAAATACCCAATCGGAATCGTAAACGAAAACAGTATCAGCAGCAGTTAAATTTAAACCTAAACCACCAGCTCTTGTACTTAGTAAGAAAATAAATGTTTCCGGATCTTCTTTAAACCTTTCAATCTATTTAAAAAAAAAAAATTAGTTGATTCAACCTTTAATAAATTAATAAAAACTTTACATTTTCTTGACGTTCTTGCATTTTCATTCTCCCATCTAAAATACTGAAACGAAATTTCCTGAGGTCACAATAATCTTGTAGTAGATCCATCAACATTGTCATTTGGGAAAATATTAAAACCTGTTGAAAGAGTCAATTTTAAACCGCACATACAAATTAGTAAATAATTTAACTCACTTTATGACCCCGTTCTTTTAATTTAGGTAACATAGCATCTAAGACGAGAAGTTTGCCACTAAATCGAACCAATTCTTCATCAACACGAAGTTTCCCATCTTTGTCTAATGGATAATTGAGCAAGTAAGGATGATTGCAACATTTGCGAAGCATCATCATAACATTTTGCATTTTGATGTTGTGTTTATTTGTAATCAAAGTTTCTTCTTTCACCAAACTGTCAAATCCAAACGTGTTATAAAATAAAAAAAACATTTTAACAATATTTAATAACCTTTTTGACATTTCCACATGTTTGTCTTGTATCTCTAAGTATTCATCAATGTCCAAATCATCGTCCAAATAAGACATGAGAAATTCAGTTGGATTCTTTAACTTTCTCTTTCTCTTTTCAGGTAGTGGTGCCACAGTCTAAAAAAAAAACAAAAACAAATGAAATTATCCCTTCAATAGAATATTGTTAATACATACTTCTGGTTTAATAATGTTAAAAATAGTTCTGTCAACAGTTCGTTTATAATATTCTTGTTGTAAATTAGTTAAAGGAGCATAAACGATTAATTCTTTTTTTGGTGGAATGAATAATTCGACATCACTTTTTAACCGACGGAGAAGAAACGGAGTTAAAATCTGTTCAATTCAATTTTTTTTTTACTTTTCAAATATTCAAATTTCAATCAATTTGTTTACTTGATGCAAAGTTGAGACAACTTGATCTCTCTGTTCTTCCTCGGCAATTTTTTCATCACTTTCATCGTTATTCATATTATCAACATTAAATAAAGATTCAAAACTGTAAAATAAAAAAAGTATAGAAAAACATATTTCAACATTTCGTTATAGACTTACACTTGTAACTTATCAAAAACCTCCGGTAGAATGAAATTTAATAAAGACCACAACTCGGATAAATTGTTTTGCAGTGGTGTGCCAGTTAAGAGGATACGATTTCTAGAATTGAGAGATTTAAGCGCTTTAATCAATTGGCAATTGAAATTCTTAATACGATGTCCTTCATCGATAACGATAAAACGAAAAGAAAAACTTTGCAATTCTTGAACGTCTCTTATAATGGTTTCATAATTTGTAATGATAACTGGATAAACAGATTTATCTTTTGCAGCGACACGGTAAATCATTCTTCGGCGTAAACTGTGACGATATTTGGCCTCTCCATGATAAAGCGTTGTAGGAATATCGGGAGCGAATCTGGAGAATTCAGCCACCCAGTGAGTTAATGTTGAAAAAGGCGCCACAATTAAATGTGGTCCAGCTACGTCACGTTCAATTAAATAACAAATGAGAGAAATTGTTTGAACGGTTTTGCCTAATCCCATTTCGTCAGCGAGAATTCCATTTAATCCATTTTCGTATAAGGACTAAATATAAAAAGGTCAATATCATAAAATGAAATTTTACATTTTTATATTTTACCCTTAACCACTCAAAACCATCCAATTGGTAAGATCTCATCACTCCACCCGTAAACCATTTTGGTTGTCTGTCCGATACTGGTTCTCCATCAATGGTTCGATTAAATGTTTCTTTTTTCGTTTTTTTATTTGCTGGTTCTGTTTCTTCAGCTACGGATTCTTGTAAATGCTAAAAAATAAAAGTTTGAAAAATAAATTACTTCTATTTATAGTTTCTAAGTGTTAATCTTACAGAATCTTCAATCAAATCACAGAGCTGCAAACGTTTTCTTTTAATTGGTCGATCACGACGTGATCGAATCTCAACGTTTTCTTGCGAAGGTTTTTTTCGATTTCCGTTTTTTCGTTCGTTCTCTTCATGTTCCATTTTTTGAGCGGCGATTCGCTTTTGAAAAAAATTCATGTAAAATTGGCTTTTGGATAACAAGTGTTGAAACTGTTTTAATTTTTCCGTTCGAGTTCTCGCTTCTTCTTTTTCAATTTCCGCTTCCATTGCCTTTCGTTTTTCTTCTTTTTCTTTCTGAAATAAAATACAAAATTAATCTTAAAAGAAAACTTTAAAAATTGAATCGACTAACTAGTCGTCTTTCAGCTGCTTCTTCTTCAGTTTCCAACTTTTCTACTTGATCTTCATTTCTTTCATCATTTTCACTCTGAAATAAAATACAAAATTAATCTTAAAAGAAAACTTTAAAAATTGTATCGACTAACGAGTCGTCTTTCAGCTGCTTCTTCTTCAGTTTCCAACTTTTCTACTTGATCTTCATTTCTTTCATCATTTTCACTCTCCGATTTGCCTTTTTCGATCGATTTCAATTCATTAGATAGGTCTGTCTCCTCGTTTATTGACTCATCTTCATTTGCAGACTTTTCGGGAAGTTGGGCAAAACAATTTTCTGCGTCGTCTACCGTGCGTACTGATGAAATTTGTATATTCAACGGTGTAACTTCTTCACAATCATCATCATTTGACCATTTACCTGAATAAAACCAGGTTTTGTAAAAATGTTTTTAACGAAACTTTCACTTACTAAAAGACGTCTGACTTTTATAATTTTCTGCAACTGCTGGAGAACACGGCTTGTTATACGTAAATTTTGCCCTGAGTAAAAATAAATGCGCGAAAATTTAAGATAATATAATCACGAACTTAAAATTTTGGTGCCCGAACACTTACTTTTGGACAAGAACTTTGCCCTTTTCGGGTGTAAGTTGAGACGAATCCATATGGCTTACTGATCTAAAATCAGTTTAATTTGTCTTTTTAAATCAGGCTTTTATATTAATACCATTTTTCATACCTTTACCTGTCACAAATCGTCACTCGTGCCACGTACGAAACAAAACAACGCGAAACAACACGATACACTTCTTTTATTGTTACTTGTTTCCGTAGTTTACCGCCAGCGCCAAATCGCGTGTCACCATTGGCGGGAAATTTGGCACGTGATCCTGGGGGGGCCACATGGTGGCGGAATTCATTTATAAAATAAAAAAGAAAAGAAAAGTGACAACTTGTGGAAACACAAAATATGTTTTTATATTATGCAATATTTTTTAAAGTAAATTTACAACGATGAAAAAATCTTTCCAACAAATTTCATTTTATATATATGAAATGTAATTAAAGTACATTAAAAAATAAAAAAGAAAGAAAAAAAAAAAAGAGGAACAAATTTTATAATAGATCTTTGGTCTGAAATGACTTCCACGATGATGATGCCAAGAAAAAAGATTTACAAAATAAATTTCAACTAACTAAATAAAATGAATTAAACTTTTTAATGAGTTCATTTATCCACTCCAGGATTACTATTTTCTTGACCTGTACTGATGAGTTCCAGGGGATCAGATTCAATGATGATGTCAACCGGTAAAATGTGTCCAGATTCAGACATGGAATGAGCCATTGTAGTTAACGCAGTCGATGCGATCGCTTCAGCTGAAGTGATTTGAATAGTTGTCATTTGCGTTGATGATGAATGTCCACCTTAAAATTTACAAATTCAATAAAAAATGTCATGAAATAAAATGTTTTTTTTTCTTTTTACTCTCAGCGAGACGTTTCTGTTGTAATGTAACGGGACAATCTTTATGAGCTAGTAACATTGTTTTTAATTGAGCAACTTCGTTCCGTAGATTATTCACTTCACTCTAAAAATAAAAAAAAAAAATTTTCAATTTCAATTTTATTTTAAAAATAATAATAAAATTTCTCCACCTGAAGTTGCACATTGGTAGAGGACAAATCGTCAGCTCTTTTCTCTAAATTCTGAATAAATTGTTTTCTTTTTAATCGACACCGGGTAGCAGCAGCTCTATTTCTTTCTAGAAATCTTCGTCGTTTTTCATCTGGATCTTCTTCACTGGTTCGTCTTCGTTTACTAAAAATTATAAAATTTATGAATAATATTTTAAATCAAAGAAATAACAAAAGTTACCTGAGCATTTGAACAGATTTGTATGAATCCATACTCTCATCCAATGCTTGTTCTAACATATCGGATGATTCTGACTTGACTTCATTCAAATTATTTGCAGTTGGTGATGTGTTTTGATTATTTTCAATTGTCTGTTTTAATTTCTACAATAAATCTAAAATTAAATAAAAATTAACGAGTAAATTAAAATTTGTACCATTTTAGCGAGAGATGTTGTATTTGAAAATGCCATTGTAGTCGTTTGTTGAGTTGTAGGTGTTGTTTGTAATACCGGGTATGCAGGAATCTGAACAGGAACTGACCTCCCATCAGGCAGTTTTAGTAATAACTGAACTACAGTTGCTGCTGAATTAGCTACTACAGTTGTAGGCTAATGACAAAACATTTCAACAAATTAAAAAAAACGAAAAAAAAAAACAAATTTTGTTTTGTTTCAGTTTCACCTCAAATCCAGTTGTTGCTACATTTGATTCACCCGATAATTCAATAATTTGTTCACTCGACGTCGTTTGGGGAGCCGTAGTGTTGGGACTAGAATGAGAAAATGGGGCCATCAGATTACACACACACACCGTGATGATTCAACAGAGAGAGATGCAGTTGCTATAGCAACCACTCCATCATTTACTCATTCCTTAGAATTCCCCCACATGCGATTGAATCATTGACATAAACAAACGCACAATTTACCATCCTTTTTTTAAAAATCAATTTTGAATTAAACTTTATACATTATAATATGAAATTGGGGGGGGGGGAACATTCCAATAGAGATAAGGGAAATAAGGAGATGATGACTCATCACTCGTATTCGTCATCCAAATGCCCAATTTATTAATTCATTAATTATCACCTGGTGGTGTGTAAAGTCGATTCATTTTCTATATCTGCACTAGAAATGATAGTTATATCATCATCTTCGCTGTCGGCTGTAGTAGACGATGGTTGTAAAGCGGAAGTGCTAGCACGAATAGAGGAAGTACGATTGGCCATTGGAACTTCGTCAGTAGTTGTAGTAGTTGACACAACCAAATCACTGTCCATGACAGCTGGAGTATTGAGTGTATCAACATCTTGTGAACCATTCAATGGTTCAGTTGCAATTGCATTTCCACTCTTCACTAATTCGACTGCTTTATGGAATTGTTGGTCAAATGGATTTAGATCTTGAAATAAACCAACTTCTTCGCAATTTCGAATGAAACGAGTCGGTGTTGGTGTTTGATCTGAATCACAAAATGAACCTGAGCATGTCAAAATCAAAATAATAACGAAAGAAATAAAAAAAAAAGAGTAAAAAAAAAAAGAATCATTTTATTATTATTATTTTCAGTTATATTTAAATAATTAAATATCATTAATTACCTACAAACAAATTATTTTTAATTGCAGCAGTCAAGTTGAGTGACATTTCGTGTTTTTTCTTGTGAACTGTCAAATGATCTTCGTTAGTAAATCGCTTAATTTAAAAAAAAAAATGATTTCAATATATTTATTATCAAATTTCTCTTTTATAATATTTTACCATGCCGCATCCCGATGCTGGACAAGCGAATGGTTTGTCATCGTCTCCCATTTTCTATAAACTACGAAGCATAAATCAACTAAAAGAATAAAAAAAATAAAAACAAAATTAATCAAAAAATATTAGCCAGTTTATAATTTGACGGACTAAACAAACCATAAAGCATGTTTTACCACACCCAAACGATTTATCGACCTTCAATTCTGGTAAAACTCTTTGACTTGGGCCGCCATTCTTTTCTGCATTGCGTAGATCAATAAAAAGGCGCAAAGTGTTTTGATCTAAAGAAATCCGCTCATTTGATAAAACTGGACGAGCAAGAAAACGCAGTAGTGCGACCGCGCCTTTGCTTAGCGTTACAAGTCCAAACACGTCTCAAGGCCGGGTGTGGCTTATGAATTTAACAAGGTTAAGGTCATCGTCGTATTTACCCTCCACAATTTTATATATTAGGTATATTAAAATGGTGAAACTTTTGTATTTACCGTAAAATTGTATCTTTTGATCCCTTTCAAGCCAGCTAATTTCAGCTGACATTTCAATGCAGTTGTTTGATTGATGTCATGTTGTCATATTTGTGTCACTTTCTTGTTCGCTGCAATAAAATGAAAGAAAAATACAAAAATTGGGTTTGGTATTCGCCAACAGTTGTTTCAGGTAGCGATTTGTATTTTGATCAAATTTAATTTTCTCATTTTGTCATTTCTTTTTGTTCGATTGTTTCGATATTTTTTAATTCTAATTGTTGCGTTGATCAAGAATGAATTAAAAACGAAATTTAAAGCAGTCATCGATTGTTTATTTATGTAAAAAGGGAAACAAAATACCTTAAGATATGATGCAATGGAACCTAACGTGGCGCGTCTAAGTACAGGACGAATCTTTTGTTTAACAAAGAGATTCGGTCTCTCTAAATCCAATCAAGATTTATCGGTTGATTAATTTTACTGTTATTAAATATAAAATATTAACAGAAATGATTAAACTAACTATAAAATTTCAAGAAGACGTGAAATAAAATTTACAATAGAAAAGAACAAACTTGGAGTGTTTAATTGATGAGAAGTAAAGAGCTGAGTTGATGGATTACTCTTTCCTGTTCATCGCCATTGCAGCCATTCCTTCATCTCAAATTGCAGTGTCTGCCTTTTCACGCTCAATCTCACTCTAAATTTCTTGTCATTTTCGTTTCCATGGCAAAATTTACTATTTATCGCATTGCTATGCTCGATCCTTTTATTTTCTCTCGGTAAGTTTTCTCATTTAACATTTCTCAAATCTGCCGTTCGATTTAATCGAATTTCTTCCTTAAAAAAATACGATATCTTTAAAAGTGATAAAAAATAAAAGAAAATATTGACAGTTATAAGAAATGCATTCATTTTAAATATAGTAACAAGAAGTTGGCATAAAAAGAAAACACTATTGTCTATTTCTAACCCACATTTGGCTTGCCTGCAATGCATCTCTCTCTTATTTGTAATTGATTAAAAAATTACAAATGAGGTCATTGTATTAACTTATTTAAAACACAAGGCTTCCCTTTGTCAAGGCCACTGTGGGAAAAATGTCAAGAGTTGCTATTTATATGTGAAAAGTTGTAAACATTTTGTTTAAAAATGTAGATCGTGGCTAGCGAAGCTTCAAGATTAATTTCATTTCCGTCCTCATGGATTTTTCTGTGCCTTACTCGCACTTAATTTTAACTGGTAAGAAAAATGTTCATTTGCAATTGCAATTTAATTGATTATTTTTTCTTGTAAAGTTTTGCTTGCAAGTTGTACAGTACTAGCAGAAGAAGAATGCACACGGAGTAAGTTCTTAAATTTGTATTTACATTTTTGATCAAATTGTAAAATAATTTAATTTCGATAGACTCTGGTGGTCCAATAATGTGCTACGAATGTCACTCAAAAACCAATATGTATTGCCAAGATCCATTCAATTACACTGAAGATCCAAAGCTATTACCGCCACTTGAAGAATGCAACGGCTGCTGCGTAAAAATCGTTCAAAACGATAAGTCTGGTTAGTATATTATTATATATAATAACAAATATAAACAAATGACTAATGTAATATAAATATAGCTCAGAAGACAGTCAGGAGGACTTGCACAAAGAAACTCAAGATCAACCTTTTCATGGTTGACCACGTGTGCATGTTGGAAAGCAACGGCCAGGGCCACATGTGTTTTTGTGAAGAAGATCAATGTAATGGTGGCCCCAGTTCGAAGCTGGTATTTGCTGCATCGTGGCTACTTGCAGTTGGTCTCGGATTGGTTTCAACAACGCTATTCTACTTACGGTAGATTGTGCGTTGATTCAACAACAAAATACGGTATGGCGGCCAGGGTGAACATTGGCTCGGAGGGATGAATTAACTAACGCGTTTTAAAATTAATAAATAAATAAATAAATCATAAAAGCGGAAGCAATGGATGATGGCAGCTGCTCCTATAAATTATATTGTACAAAGAAATTGTAATTTATGGAGCACTTTGAATGGTTTAATATTAGTAGGTGTTTTCAAATCAGTTAGTCAGTTGTTTTATAATAAATGAGATGAAAATAGAATTTTATTTTTCCTCTTATTTATTATAGAAAACAAAAAGTGCCAAGAGTTGTATATAACCACGGAGTGCCCATTTCATTTTTTTTTTTTTTTTAATTTGAAGAAAAGAAAAAGGAAATTTGACTTGACAAAGGATTCAGTCTCATATAGAAATAGAGAAAAGTTCTGCCTCCTCTTATTGTAGATAGATGTCGCGTAGTGTCCCGATCCTCCGGAAGTGTTGACTCCGGCCCTCAGTCCGAATAACTCTTTTAATTCCTCTGTCTCGTCTTTTCGAGGATTTAAAAAAAAACTAATAACACGTTTAGCTCACTCGTCTAATCCGTCTCCTGAATTGACTCTCGGTTTGAACTTTGAACTTGTGGCGCCATCTGGCTTTGTCATTGTCAATTAATAATTATTTGAAATATTTGTTTGTGGCTTCATGCGGATGAATACGAAGGCTCACAATGTTCTAGAGAAAACAAATCTATTTTTCCCCCCTTTATTATTTCACTGGATGCAATATAAAATAACATTTTAGTTTGTAGTTTGTATATAAATATGTATAAAACACTCGTTGCAGCTGCCATTGTAAATATTTGCTCGCGAAATCACAAATTTGGCTTCCGGAAAGGGTTTCTATATATTATAATAATAATAATAATAATGATATAATACTAATAATAATAATAATAAAAGCTTAGTGATTTAATTTTTTCTACTGGTTGGTTACGAATGCTCATCACTCGCTGCTGCTTTTTGTGGTTGCCTGGAAATATCAAAACTTTTTTGCAGAAACAACTACAAAACATGTCAATACATTTTATTGCCAACCAAAGGAGCTTTTCACATTTCAAATGTATAAAAAGAATGTAGAAAGTTTGGTGCCTTTATTTTCAAAGAAAATATTCAAAAAAGCTGATGCTGGCTTCTGTCTCTTTGAAAAGTAGATATAAATTATAATTATAATATTTCAATATTATTCAAATTTCATCTTATCTCATTGCTGGAAAAAAATATTGTTGAATGTTGGTTATGAGATGGTTTTATACATTTGATGATGCCGGTTATTTTGGAAAAGAGTGTTTAAATTTTACAAGAAAAAAAACAATTAAATAATAGTTGGAATAGTTATATAAAAAAAGAAATTAGAATTTTAAGATATCACTTATTCACTTTTCAATTGTAATTTCGCTAATCAATAAAAACAGCAAGAGATTCAATATTTCTTTTCTATTTGAATTTCATCATTTTGTCGCTACAAAATTGGAGCGCTCCAAGCAGTGAAAATCCAACGTAGAAACCGATGTTGCCTGCCAAGTCGCTTAAAAGAGATGATGTTGGATATAAATAGTATTCTTTAATTACTTCTTTGACGTTGTCAGAAAATGCGATTCGTACTTTGGTAATGTTATGTTGTTTCCATTTGCGCTCGCTAGGGATTTCGCTCGGAATAATCGTGCTCGTGTACATTGTGGTCTTACACGGTTTTGCACAATTGCACTCGGACCGGTCGAAACCGGAAGTTAAAGTGGATGTGAGTGAGAAGGCTTTTTTGATGGTTTTCAGGTTGTTGCAGTTATTAGTTTCGTTGACTGTTGGTATAAATGGTAATCTAAAAATGAACGAAATATAAAATATATAACCGGCGTTCAAATATTACCGTGAGTTCAAATATTACCTGCAGCTTAATTTGGCGTTCAATAACCGCTGATCCAAGCAATCATTTGTACAGTCAATATGTTCTTTTTGGGTTACACAAGATCCAATGTGATGGAACTAAAAATAATGAAATTATAATAATAAACTTATAATAAATACCTCTTACCACACAAACCTCGCGAATTGAAGAAATCTCTAATGTATTTATTTGATCCCAACGTAACTTAAGATGTGGTACAATATACTTATTATTCACTAATTGCTCATTAAGTGACACCTTCAAACACAAATTGTAACTAACAAACATTTCATGTTTTTTAACTCTTACTTGTACCACAAATGTTTCTCTATAAGTCTGTAACGGGACGTGTCTTACAATAATTAATTTCCACAGAATAATTGCTCCAGTGTAATACCATACAATATCTTAGAAAAATATTTAATAAAAAAAGAAACTTTATTCATTTGTATTACCAGTTGAATCCAATACGTGACATCTTCCTCGAATTGAATCAATGTAAGATCCATTTTGCAAATTAAAAAACTCACTTTTTTTACTATTACAAATGGATTTATTTAAAGGGTGATGACACTAAAAAGAAAAAAAAGAAAAATGATTGCATACTGTGCATTGTATTGATCGGTAAAACTTACACGAAACTGAGAAAATATTTTTTGTACGCTATTATTTAGCCAGAGATGTTCCATAGTTAAATTTTGACAAAAATTTGATTGATTACAGTTGATTTGAAATATTTCTTCCATTTCGTTGTAGGCACTTACCGGACATAAATAAACAGTTGGAAGTTTCATTGTGTTGAATGTTGATATAGAAATTTCACTGGCCGTTGGTGCTTGATAATATTTGAGTAAACAAATACTAATTTGCCAAATACATAGTGATGAACTAATTAAAGTCGATGCAAATGAGAAAAATTTTTTTTGAAATTTCTCATTTGAAATCATTTTCTTCCTATTTCCATATATTAATGAATTAGGATGAATGACTGGGCGAGTTATTTTCAGCATGTTTTGTCGGTCTTTGGCTTATCACTTTTTCGTCCACGATATAAATAAACGTTTTTGTGTATGTGTTTTGTGCTAGGCAACTCAAACTAATTAAGTTAAGAGATGAGTGTTTTTATTTCTTTTGTCAATGTCAAAGTCATTTGATATAAATTTTTTTTATAAACTGAAATTGACGTTTGATTGAAGTTAAAGTGGTGGAAAGACTTTTATTGCCAATAAAAAAGAGAAATAAACAACATAGAGATAAGTAACTCGCAATATCCTGCTGCATAATGTAAAATCGTTTGTGTAATACGGTACATAAAATTGATGAATGTTTAACAAGAACTTCTTTTATTTTCAAATTTTGATTGACATTGATGAGCGATTGATGAAAAATTAAAATAAATTAAAGTTATTATTAAAGGTTAGTTTATCTAAACCACCACATGTTGCATTGCACTCGACATATTTTTTTAAACAACTGGACATGTTTACGTAATATTGAAATTTTGTGTTGCAACAGGTGCACAGAGAAAATCTATATTATTATTAAAACTTTTGTTTTTACAATTTTATAAATAATTAAATTGGAAAAGAATTTAAAAGTTTTTATGACAAAATTGTGTTTACAAAATTTGTACTTTTTCGGGTAAATGCAGTAAATATTCATTGCTATTGATCCGATGTACACTCTGCTACTCTGTACATAATTAATAAACGTTGAATGCCTTGGATTGTCTAAATATAACCAAATCGATCTTGTTGCTGCTAATTTACTACCACTTAAATTATTCTCTAAGATAGTTGAGCAACAAGTTTTATTTACATTTACTACGCTAATGGCATTTAAAACTAAGAGATGCAAAAAGTATAGCATCAATTGCAGTGCGAACTCTGGTGATAAAAAGAAATTTCATTAAAAATATTCAAACCTTGATGCAATTGACATCCATCAGTTGTTGAGAGGGAAAAGAAATCGATTAGTCGAAAGTACTCTTAAATTGAGTTTTCATTTCAACTATCAATGGACAAAAAGAGCCAAATTAAGTCTTTTTCTATTTAGAAAAAGAAAATGGATAAAATCAATAAGCAATTTCCTAAAAACAATACAAACAAAGCTACGTACGCCCTCTAGTGTTAAAAAATTTGTCATATTGAACGTTGATCTCGTACACGGATTTGCCATCAACTTTAATTGAAGAAAAGTTTTGCAAATGTCGGTTGAGTCTTTTGCCAATTGATTCCTCAGCACGTTTTGGGTGCAGACCTTTCACCTCAATCCGCAAGTGAGAACCTTGTGGCTTTGGCTTAGGATCAAACTATTGGAAAAACAATCGACTTTTATTTCACCAGGTCCAATAAGAAAAAGAAAATCCAAGATACAAAATCGAACATTTTTTTTTTTCCACTAAAAGAAATTTGATAGTGGGCAATTTTTTTTTTTTTTTTTTTTTTTGTTTGTAATGAAGTAAGGGTAGTATAGATAATCTAATTAGATGTTGTCGGTTCGTTAGATCTTCTCCTCTTACGTGTTAATGCAGTTGAGGGTAAAAAGTGTTTTTACAATAAAAATGCGATTAAAAATTTGTCTAATTGCCAAGTGGTCAATTACATAGAAAAATTAGTAATTTTGGTAAATTGTAGTTTTTTTTGTTACTAAAAGATTAATGATGTGTCATAGAGATTGGGTTTTTATGCTGATTGCAAATTGGAATTAATTTAATATGGGTAAGGAATTTGATTAAACGTGATTTGCTTTTAAAACTCTTTTCTTATGTGAGGGAAAATAATTGAAAATTGATTTCTTTTTTTCTTATGTTTGAATTGAGTTGAGAGTGCAAATGGAATTTGTTGAAAAGCAAAACTTTTTTTATTTCTTTCTACTTTCCAATTTAGACGTGATTTGTTTAGAAAATGATTTTAAATAAATTACTTTCATTTATTTGATGAGAATTTTTGTGAAATCATCGTTTAGTGCGATTAAATAATTCTAGTGTAATCGGCCTAAAAATTGATTAAGTAAACGTTTTAAAAACGTTTTTTAATTCAAGTTTAGTACTTTAATTATGTATAATTATCGTGATAGAAAGAGTCCAACTGCGAGCGACATCTAGCGGCGGGTTTTCTTTTCATCATTTGATTCAAAGCATCAGTAGCAGGAGGCACCAGCGCGCGCGTCCAGAATCGACGACGAGTTGTTTGTACGTCTTCTCCAGTTACGAAATTTGGTCGATTGGTTGCAAAGATTACGAGTTAATAAGATTTCTTTCTCTTTCTTTTCATTGGATTGTAGAATAGAAATCGGATGACCGTCATGTCAATCTATGTAAGACGTCGTCTCATTTTCGTCCTCGTATTTTATCAACTCGCATCTACCTGTAAAGGTAAGAAACAACAACAACATTTTTATAATCAATTTGTGATGGTCGGGTGTTGAGTGACATAAAGTGCGTTCGTTCGTTCGTTTTTTTTTTCTTTCTTCACGTCTTGACAGTAACGTGTCAGTGTGTGTTCACTAACAAAAGATAAGAGTGTAGTACATTAAAGAGGATCTTGGCCAAATTAGATTTTATTCCAGGGGGAAATAACCCATCACAGTTTGAGTAATTAACCACAAGGACAAGTTGTAATCATTACAACATTGTATATATTCACATTTCCTACCTTTTCATCCTCCTAAGTACGAGGGATTTGTCTCCATGGTTATATATGTAAGATACAAGAGTTTCTTGATAATTTTTCTTTTCATAATTGAATATTCTTGTTTATTTTCTTCAAAGTACCTCCTAATGGATAGAGTTCAAGTGGAACTTTTTTTAATATAAATACAATATTAAATTTCAATTTAAAAGGTTTCATCTATTTTAGATAAGAAAAAAAGGTTTGATCAATATAAAATGTACATTTTTGTTCCTCTCAAGACCCCTTTTGGTCAGACAATAAGGCAGCAAAAAGAGAGCTTTGGAAATGACCTCTGTTTTCACAATAACGGCATTGGGTGCAATGTTATTTTCTTGACCGTCTTATTGCACCAAAAAACACATGATTAGAAAAGTGTTGAAAAGTAATTTGTGAAACTGTCATTTGATGAGAGTGACAGTAGTGAAAAATGAAAATAAAATGCAAAACGAGAAAATAATAATATTTATGGGTATAAGATTTTCTTTGCTGTCTAATTAAGAAAGAATGGTTGGTGACACAGGTGCAAATAAAAATAATTCAATTTGTTGCATAACACTTTCATCCATCATAGTAGATAATCAATCTTGATGACAAATATATTAAGTTATATTTTCAAGATGATCTCCTACTCAACTCGTACACAGTGGATTTACAAATGAGAGTTAGTTTGTTTTTTTTACAATAATTGATTCATAACTGTGAAAAAAAGTTTTTCTCTTAATTGACCGAGTGTGAGATTGAGTTTGCGCAACATTACAATTGCTAATAATACAATGATGTAGGAGAAGGTCATCATTTGTCAATACTAATGGTGAATCTTGTTCGTTTAGATTACTTTTCTTTTTATCACCTCCAATGACCATTGTCAGTCTTAATTAACTATCAAGTTTTAAGGGTTTGGTGTTGACGTTGGCCACCCATTTAACTGGTGCAAAAGACATTTTACCGGTTTCTCCTTTTACTTAACTCTCTCTCATCTTGTCTAGTAATTAACCCAATCCTCTTTTGACCAATTAAATTTTTTTTTAAAAACTAAATCTTATTAAAGCAAATGTTAAATTCATCATCGCAATAAGCGCCCTCTATTGGCAAATGACAATAATTAAAATGCAGTTAATTACATTAAAGTGTGTGTGTCACATCTTTTAATACATCGATCAGTTGAAAAAGGATTAAACACTTTTTTCATTCAAATATACAATAGGGAAATCATATTGTTTGAGAAATGACCACTTTACGTCAGTAGCAGAACTATTTATACAAGAAAAAAGATCATAATTGGATTAAATTTAAGCGAAATCAATACATCATTTATGGTTGGAAGATTGCCACAGGTCTTGACACTTTTTTGTCATTTTCCAGATTGAATCCGCAATAATATTTAATAAAGTTGAAAAGGGAAAAAAAAAATCCCATTCATTTTTTTTTTTTTATTCTCATAGAACTTTAAAGATTCAATTTAAACTTGATAAAAGCCAAACTCAACTTTTATCACACTTAAGAGCCATTTTGGGACGCCAACTAAGTCAATATTATATTTCTTGAGGGGAAAAAAAAAATCGATTACACGAGTGAATCTGTTTGGAATTAATAAAATTGTTTATTTTCTACATACTCACGCGGTTGAAAAAGTTAATTTCCTACACGAGATCCGGCTCGATATTTGTGGTGACCAAACCAGAGATTTGTCTCCTCGTGGAATTAAATTACTTTCACAGAGTAAATAAAAGAAAAAGAAAAATGATTTTAATTTTTTATATAAAGGTAAATATATGTTTCAACATATTGAAAAGATGGGGTGCGGGTGGATTTCATAATTTAGTTTCAAGTTGACTGCATCAAGTATGAAGCGTGAAAAGAAGATAAGCGTCAACTTGGCAAAATTGCTAGCAAACGACACAAAAGAAATGTAATAAATTTCACTCGTGTTATCTTTGCTTCCGCCATTTGCAATACGAATACCCTATTGTTATGACGAGCGCCATTTTGGTTCAACACCTGGCGGCAAAATAAGAAAAAAAATATTTATCCGAGCTACGGAAATTGATTAGTGAGGCGCAACAAATTGAGAAAATTTTGTTATTTATTAAAGTCCTATGAGATTATAGTCTTTAAACTTTTTGATGTACATGTTTAATTAAATTTGGCCCAACTCCCCCTTGTACCTCAACACCACAAATTCACGTTTATTAAGTTAAATTAAAAATGTACTTAAAAATTTATTTTTCTTTTCTTATATATGAAAATCCAATTTTATTATTCATCGTTTGTCACGTGTTTTGAGGACATTTTTTTTCTTTTTATTTCGATCGATACTGTTTACATTTGGCTGCGCGAACACGTGTGGCAAAATTGTATTGCGCATGGGCACCGATTGACGACCATGTTGGCTGCTTAACGACCATGACGACGACTCGTGTTGTGGATCTTTTGGGGATTTTTTTCTGATCACGTGGATAGTGGTCAAAGGTAAGGGTTCGATTAGATTGAAGGGATCGATTACGAGCTGGAAAAAGACGTAGGATAAAATGGCAATTGAGTTGGAAGCGACATCTAGTGGCGGCTCGTGCCATGATCCTAATTATTAGACATTAGTGTCATCTTTCGCTAATTAATTATTGATTACTCGAAGCATAAATGGACAAATTAAATGAGGTGATTTTTAAATTTTTTGTTTTTGAAAAAAAAATTTTTTTATAGTTAAAACACTTTAGTTAAGTGTCGTTTCCCGGGGGAGCTGTTATCTGGTTTCTTTGGCCAACCATTTCATTTCCACTGAGAATCTCCAGTTTTTATCCTTTAAAGTTTAAGTAACCCAATTGGGTTTTTACTGCCCCGTATTAAGTGTCGTATTAGAAGAAAAAAGTTTTTACTAAAGTAATTTTAGTAATTAAAATTGTTGACTAGAGGGCGTCTTGTGTTTCCAATCACTTTGATGGAAGAAAATGTTTTTCGCCAGATAATAAGTTTAATGGAAATATAATGCTTGGATTAATTTAATAATTCTAGCGGCGATAAAGTTTCATAATTTAAATTCATTGGCGTTTGCTTGATCTGATGAATTGGAACATTTCTTGTAATATTTTGAATCAAAGTTTTATTTTATAATGGACCTTTTAATTGACCCTTTTAAATTAAACATGATCATGAATGAGTTGTAATCCACTTTAACGACTAATTAACTGCAATTTTAA
>JAQGAS010000465.1:0-48959 GCA_034686365.1 Pachymerium ferrugineum | reverse complement strand
CAAAGGCTATACACAATTAGGGTATACAAAGGATATACAATGGCTATACACAATTAGGGTATACAAAGGCTATACAAAGGCTATACACAATTAGGTTATACAAAGGCTATACAATGGCTATACACAATTAGGGTATACAAAGGCTATACAAAGGCTATACAAAGGCTATACACAATTAGGGTATACAAAGGATATACAATGGCTATACACAATTAGGGTATACAAAGGCTATACAATGGCTATACACAATTAGGGTATACAAAGTCTATGCAATGGCTGTATACAATTAGGATATACAAAGGCTATACAAGGTTGTAAGTATTGGGTTAGTTACTCTGAATATCAGCTACAACAATCGATTTCAATATAACACGAGAGCACATGATAATAAAATAACACGTGCGCACGTAATAGAAAATAATAAGTGTACACGTGCTAATATTAAGAATTATCACGTACGCACGTATTAAAGTTACAACGCGTAACTTAACAGAAAATGACCCTTACAGGGCTCCGTAACTATCTGAGTGTAAGTTTCTGCCATCTCGAGACTGATTGTAAAAGTAATATTTATTAACTGACAATGAAATTAAAAATATAACATATAATATTTTTACTTAGAATAAATAAATCATATACTCATTTTACGCTCATTAAAATTAATAACGTTTGAAGGCCCTATTTAATACTACGTTAATGACGCTTTTTCTAGCGGCCGCAAACATGTCCGGATATTATCGCACCGAGGAACTGGCGTGTACCAAATATTATTGAAAAGATGAGAATAAAAGGCAAATATTGAATATTTATAAGAATATTTTACACTTGTCATCTCCATCATTATGACCAATCCTAGTTTTAAAGCATACATTGATGTAAATGAATATGATACTCAGGTAAAAAGAAGTTATCATTTGAGGAAATGCGAAAACTTTAATAAAAACTTTATCGAAAATTGCAGTACGATCCTAATCAAATCGATGTAAATGGGTTTAACGCCAAAACGGAAATTCGTCTTCTCCAAGGTAAATAATTTCAACAAGTTGATGATGGTGTTACTCATTTGTTTTTTAATAAGGCGAAGCAATCATAAGTTCAGCAGAACAAGTTCTCAAATTCACAAGTCTGAGTCAGCAACGGCAAGGAATTTCTGGCGCACTGCTTGTCACAAATTTTAAAATTAGTTTTGTAACTGCTGATAAATCATCTTTTAAATTGGTGAAATCAAAACTCCATCGTTACATTGAACTTTTAGTAGTTTTAATCAACTCTCCTTTTTTGTAGGTTGATAGAAGTGTGCGGAATAAAATACTTGATGAATGTGATATTTGCTTAGCAAACGTCGAAAGTGTATACCATGGTATTAACAAAATACTTATAATAGAGTCTAAGTTTCTAACATTTATTAAAGTTCTAGAATCAAATAATCGGAAAAAGAAAATGTTACCTGGTGGGAGTGTTCAAACTAAAATGCAGAGCATTGAGATTCATTGTAAAGTAAGAGTTTTCCCCTATTAAAAATCTAATTGCATATGAAAACAATTTTTTTGTTACAGGATTTTAGGGTGCACACGTTTAGTTTCAAATTTACACCCAAGGGGCAGGAGAAAACAGTAAAAATTTATGTTTAAAATGATTTTTGTCTAGTATTAAAGTTGAAATGAACGTTTTGCAGCTTGTCAATGCCTTATTGCATCACGCGTTTCCACCAAAACCACAACTTTTATTTGTGTTTGATTATCGCGGACCCAAATCTAAAGGTTTAAAATTGATTATTTGTAGAATGATTTCTAAATCAAGTGTGTTTGTACATAGGTTTTGAGGTGGAAGGGACACCGCTCTTTTTACTGTCTACAGATTGGGATCAAGAGTTAAAAAGACTTGGATGTGATCGTAGTTGGAGAGTTTCACATGTTAACGAGCATTATATGATGAGTAGGAGGTGGTTAATCAATATTTTTTTTAAATATAATAGTTTTAATTTTTTTGTTTATAATATTTTTAGTCTTCCGGAAACGTTTGTGGTACCTAACCGCGTGTTAGACGAACAAATTTCCAAATCGTCTGCATGTTTCCGAGGAAATAGAGTCCCTGTTTGGAGTTGGAGTTTGCCGGATGGTTGTGCCATTGTTAGATGTGCGGGAATGGATCCAGGAATTACAGATAATCGCGGAATGGCATTGTACTCTTTTCAGTTTGTTAAATAAAATTATAATTAAAATGGTTTTTTTAAATTAATTTTCAGGATGTTAGATTTTATCAGAAGCACTCACCCTTTAAAGAAACAACCTCACATTGTAGATTTGGATTCACTCTTACCAAATTTAAAAGATATTCATCAGAGTTTTTTGAAATTAAGAGATTTATGTGTATCAGGTATGGCGTGCGTTAATATAACCCTACACGGTTAAATAACTATCTAATGTTACTTCGTTTATTTAGACAGTACAACTCAATTCTGGGAACAAGATGCTCGATATTACAGTCTTTTAGAAAATACAAAATGGTTGTCAACAGTAGCAGCTTGTTTAAATATTTCCAAACAACTAGCGTCATACGTTTACCAACGTCAATTAATCGTCATCCTTCAAGGTTAAAAGTATAAGGTTTCAGTAATTAAATAATTAACAATTTGATTTCCAGAGCAAGAAGGAAGAGATTTAAGTTGCCTCGTTTCCAGCTTGATGCAGATAATTCTGGATTCTCATTATCGTTGCATCACGGGATTTCAAAGCCTCATTCAAAAAGAATGGATCGCATTCGGTCATCCATTCTGCGATCGGTTACATCACACACGGGGAAAGGAAAACGAAGAGGTTTCATTAAAATACCTTTGATTTTAACACAGACTGAAATTCTGTTTTCATTATTTTAGTGCCCCCTATTTCTCCTATTTCTCGACTGTGTTTGGCAACTACTTCAACAATTCCCAACATCATTTCAATTCACCGAAATGTATTTAACATCACTATGGGATGCGACACATCTCACAGTATTCGATACATTTCTCTTCAACTCCTCCCGGGACTTGTGGCTCGCCAACAAAGACACCCATATTTGTATTCCCCCTCGTAGTGTTTGGGACTGGAAATATTTATACGCGGCGGAAGAGAGAGCACAATTCGAAAACCCTTTATTCGCTATTCTACAAGCGAAATTAGCCGCTGAATCAGACAAGAAAAATCGACAATCAACAGAAGACGAATCCTTTGATTTATTTGACGGCGCTTCAAAAGCTAAAACGATCTCTTATAAAAGTGTAAATAATTCTAAGAAAGTGTATCAAATGTTACCCGTTAATGCCCATATTTATGCACTCAGTTTATGGAATTATTGTTATCTTAGATGGAATCCTTTAGTTCAGATATTTGGTGGTGGCTCCCCCGTCGCCTATATGGAACGTTGCCAGTTAATGAAAGACATTGTGTGTTTGCACAGTAAATTGGTTACATTAGCTGATGAGAAACAGTCTCCGATTAAAAGTGTAGAGGGACTTGGTTTTTCTTTATTGCTCGGTTCGATTGGTGCAAAGGTTGAGTTGACATCGGCTTTTCCTTACTCGCCTGGAAGTACACCGTCAATGTTTGGTTTACCCGTTACTTTTTATAGACATAGTAGTTATATTGCTTCAGATGATGAGTCTGATGAATGACTGATGGGACAAGGAAAGAGGTTATTGAATTATGGTTGATAAAAATAATTGGACAATTTAAGAGTTTAATCAGGATTTATTACAAATTTTATATAAATGATGTAGTTAATTTGGCCCGTAGTTGGCCTGAAAATTATGTATGCATAAATAGAATAGGTCTATTTAAATTGTTATCATTTAATAAATATTTTATAATGTTTTGAATTATCCATAAAAGCTTGTGAATTTTTATTTTTTAAGAGAAGAGCTTTTGTAATTTAGCACATGGTGGCGTTAGCTGTGTATTTACACGTGCCCATATGATATGATGGTTGGTGATGTTGATTGCTATAAAATGACGTTTTATAAATCGAAAGGCAACAACGCTTGAAAAATGGAAGTAAATAGTAAGTGTACGTGAAGAAAGGTAATTGAGCTTGTGTATATTAATTTTATTTATTGATATTTTGAATAGAACAGCAACACGTGCGGTATAATCCACTTACAGACCAATGGGTGCTTGTCAGTCCGCATCGATTGCAACGACCTTGGATGGGACAAACTGAAGAGTTGCCGGAAGAAAAAGTAGATCAAGATTCTAATAACCCTTTAAGACCAGGCGCTACTAGGAGCAATGGAAAAGTTAATCCGTTTTATGCAAATACTTTTGTTTTTGAGAATGATTTTCCTGCTTTATTAGACACAAACGATGAATTAGGTAATAGTTAATTGTAATTTCTTTATTGTTTGCTAATTACCTTTTTTATTTTAATTGTAGAGTCGTCAGATCACCCTCTGTTTAAAACGGCCCCTGCCAAAGGCATTTGCAGAGTCATGTGTTTTCATCCTCTGTCAAGTATGACCTTACCTTTGATGGCAGTTGAAGAAATTCTTCACGTGATTGATAAGTGGATTGATCAGATGATTGAGTTAGGGAAGAAATATGTTTGGGTTCAGGTGATATTGTAACAAAAGTTAAATTTAAGAGATTATATTTAAGATATTAATTTTTAGATATTTGAAAATCGTGGTGCTATAATGGGTTGTTCAAATCCTCATCCTCATTGTCAAGTATTGTAAATTTTTTATTTGAATGGGTTTTACTTATTTTTGGTTATTTGTTTTGTTTTCTATTATTCTTGTTTCATTTAGATTTGGGCCAGTTCATTTTTCCCTGACGAGCCCAGAATTAAAGATAAGATGCAGTTGGAGTATTATCAGAAACATGGAAGATCTTTGCTATTAGATTACGTAAACCTTGAACTTGAAAAAAAAGTGTGTTCAATATTTTGGTATACATACACAAATGTTAAGAAAATTTTATTTTTGGTTAGGAAAGAATTGTTGTTGAAAATGATCACTGGATCGTAGTGGTTCCTTTTTGGGCCTGTTGGCCTTTCGAAACGATGTTACTACCTAAACGTCATGTTTTACGCATCCAGGACTTAAAACACGAGGAAAAAGAAAGTATGTAATGTTTTAATGAGATTAATTTCATGATAATGATTGTTGTCTTTAATAGGTTTAGCAAGTATTATGAAACTTCTACTTACAAAATACGATAATTTATTTCATGTTAGTTTCCCGTACTCAATGGGTTGGCACGGTGAGAGTAAATAACATAGATAAAATGTTATTTTATCTTTTTTGTGTTTATCAGGGGCCCCAACTGGCGATAAGTTGACTGAAAATAATGAGCATTGGCAATTACATGCGTTGTATTTACCGCCTCTGTTGAGGTCAGCTACTGTAAAGAAATTTATGGTCGGCTATGAAATGCTGGCTCAAGCACAGAGAGACTTGACTCCGGAAGATGTAATTTCAAACCTAAGTTAACAGTTGTGTTCACGTAAGAAGCAAGCAGAAATATTTTTTTTGGGTACTACGGAGCTGTCACCGTACTTCTACAACACATGGGTGAATTTAACTTCCTACCTCGTAATGTTAGTTTACGAAATTTCTGCGTTTCTTCTCGCGAACACAAAGTGGTGAACTTGACATTAGTGTTAAAACAGGTTTTTTTTTCTTATAGGCAGCTGAAAAATTAAGGGCCCAATCAGATATTCACTATTAAATATAAGAGGTAATAAATGCGTGATTAGTTATACATAAAAATAAAAATATATATTTGTTTTAAAAAATAATTTATTAATCAAAAAGTCGCAAAGCTGAACTAAAGAACGTTAAAATTTGGAGCAATTATTTAATTTGAAGACAAGTCAAAACTCAAAATGGCAGTGATTCCATTTTTATAATTTTAGTCTTGTCGTCAAATGATTGTATAAATTGCAATCATTAGCTGCCATTTTGAAAAATAAAATTCAAAACAAAAAAATTTTGCGGGTGCAAAACGCGTGACATTTTTTTTTACACAACTACATTTAAAAAATCCAATTTGCATTTACAAGAAATAAAACTAAGCAAATAGAGAAATAAGTTAATTGTCCAAACGCAGCACCTAAATATTCCTACAAAAACGTTTCAATTCCTATCGAAATATTACAACCAATATCCAACAGGGATTACATCACTGTACATCAGCTACATTTTGTTGTGTACAATCATCAAGATTGGCACTATAAATGAAAAATAGCTCAAGAAATGACATTCTTCAAATTGTACACGTAAAAGGAATCGAACCGGGTGCCAAGTTTTAAGTACTCTGTACAATTGGGAAAAAATTCTAGAATTTGATTCTGAAAGTTCGTAAATTGCAAAGAAATCGACAAAGACTTTAGAGTTTTTTTCTTTATAATTGCGTGCAGATTAAAAACATTCAAAAAAGTAACAAAATATTCTGTAATAATTAACTAATCGCAGAGTGTAATTACAAATTTGCACTCAGCGTAAGTTTCTAATAAAAATTTAGTTTGAATAATAAAAAAAAAGAACGCGAAAATTTACTAGTCTTAAATACTAGCCTCCAACACTGGGAAAAATTTTGTTTCTAATTCAAATCTACACTGCATGCATGGAATAAAGGAAGCAATTTTTTCCCCACATAAACAATTGCCAGAAAAAAAAAAATCAGCTGTCCAATAAAATAATTAAAAAAACGGCATAGTGCAGGTTTTTAAAGTGGTTTCCATCCTGCAAAAACCAATGAAGGAGAAAGAGAGAGAGAACAAAAGCCAAAACGGCTAGTGTTCAAGACTATGTAGTCATTCACTGAACGACGATGATTTAAGCAAAAAAAATTATTATCATAAAACATATTGTCCCCTCTATATTGATCGAATCTATCATGATTCTCCATTGCCGGAATCTTCATTATCTTCATTGAATTCCTCCTCATCGTCTTCTTCTTCGTCATCAAGATCATCAGCATAGTCATCATCATAAAAATCGGTCATATCAACGGACCCATCTGTTGGTTTTGCTTTCGTTTTGATACAATAGTCCTCTAAAGTTATGGGAACCACTATGCCGTCTTTTTCCGCTTCAAGTCGGCTTGCACTCACTTGTTTCCTGTGATAAATAAAATGTTAAAGTTTAATTTTAGAAGTTGTTAATCATTATCCAGTGGAATTTGTAAGATGACGAAATGAAAATCATAAATTCTTTAATGTAATTAGAAAATTTTCAGGGCGAAGTTTTAAGTTGATACGATTTTTTTAAAGGATGGATCATGTGGTAAATCACATAGTACAGTAACATTGATTTTGTTATCTGGCGTTAATATGGTCATAGAACGCAAAACACAAAATTTTTTCAAATCCGTCACCTTCAAAATGGTTTCATAAAAAATAACCTGATGATATTTTCATATTCCTTGTCTTTTCCTTTTGAGTCTCTCCAACGTCTATACATAACAGACGCATCAACATTTGCAGGTGAGAAAGTATTTGGCTCATTCAGAAGCGAAATAACACTTAATAAAATAGTCCTAAAAACATAAAAATTAACGATTTGTAAACAACTTTAGCCGTTCAGTGACCTCACCTCACATTCTGCGTTGGATTCCACCTTTCACATGGAAGCTCACCACTTTGAGGGTCATCCACTGGTGGATGTAGAATAGATATACATAGGTCTCCGTTCTGCTAACACGTTTAATACAAAAAAAAAATTAATTCCTTTTTCAAAGTAATTTCTAATTTATCGCTCACCTCATAAACATTTGGATGCCAAACCTTAGTAAGGAAACGAATAGTGGGTGGGGAATACGGGTAATCCGGTGGAAACTTCATATGAGCCTTGAAAAACACAGGAAAATTTAGGTTACTAAAAAAAAAATCAAGCCCAAGGATGTTGAAATGCTCGCAACTTGCGACATTTTTATAAATTCACATGACACTTTTTACGCAATTCGAAAAAATATTTCTCACCTTAAAATATCCACCTTGATATAACGTATCTGGTGGGCCAAAAATTGCGACTTCCCACTCAAACAAATTATCGTCATTGACTAATTTGACACGAAAGCCTTCGACAGGTTCTTCTTGATTGCTTTTATACTCTAAAGCTAACGCTCTTAGAGCACTGGTCGTCGGCTGTTGAGCCATACTCGTTGATGGATTCCTAATAAGTTGGAGAAAAACGGATCAAGTGAAAAAACAAGCGACACAAGACCAAACAAAAGAAGCTGCTTTCTCTGCGTATTTAACCCCCTTAAGTTTAACAAAATGGCCGATTTTACTGACGTCATTTAATCTCAAATTGGCTCACGCGATGGGGTCACGGTGATATTTTTTCTACTTGGTAAGTACGACGAAAGTCAAGTAGCTGATGCAGAACACGGGAGAAATTCAAATCATTTGGGTCTTATAAAACCCATTTTTGGTCGGTTTTATTTGATCTAAGAGGAGACGATAAACAATAAGTAAATAATGTGAACAGCTGACCACGCGCCCTCGTGATGGTTTTTTGAGAATAAAATGGGAGATTCGGATCGGTGGAAACGGAACACGATCATTACATCGAGAAATTACCCGTTACGGTTTTAATACTATTGTCTTTCGTTTAAAGCTTGTTAATATTTGCCTTGTAATTTTTATTCTTTTATATTTTAGAAATGTATATTTTGCGTTTTTTCTTTGTGATGATACCGGGTTTTAGATAAAACGAAAATAAGATGGCCTCTTCTCTAACAACCGAAGAGGAGGTGGTGAGTTATTACTTGATATCGTTTATTGCTTATATAAACCTTGTAATTAATGACAATGGCAGCACATTCCTGCTTAACTGTATTGAGTGTTAAAAGTTTACTGATTTTAATTTTAAGATTAGGCGTTTATAGGCGGTAATTTGTATTTGATTAAACGTCTAAGGACATTTAAAGTATGTAAACAAACAATTAAGGTTTACGAAATGGAAAATACTAGTTGAAAATTTATTATTTTTTTATTGCAAGTGCAAAAATAACATAGGATAATGATTTTTATAGTGGTTTATTGATCAAAAAAAAAAAATTAAAACTGTTTATTTATTTAAAATGTTACAAATGAAAGTTTAGAATTTTTTAAATGTAATTATTTGAAATAGTGATAGTCACTTCTACGAAAAACTTTAATAAAGTTTTTTTGTAGAAAAATGGGAAAACTGTTAAAATTAATCAATAATTAGTTGGTGGAGTCGTCGCTTGCGGCACTGCTGCTCTGCTTTCTCAGATGTGAGAAGCTGCAGTTGCTCCACAGATGCTCATACATTCTTTCCTATCATTGCAATCGGTTTTCACACCCTAAATCCACCTAGTTTCAATGTACGACAGTTTGACCAGTCGACAAAAACAGGTAAAGCCTCTAAAACTTACAAGGGAATTGAAAATGGTTGAAACTAACGGGAAAAGAAATTTTTCTCCCAATCTCGCACTTGATTTCGCATTGCAATTGATGCAGCATCTGTGCGCAAACGCCATTTTGGAAAAATTCATTACATTCCGCGATGCGATATTACAAATTTCTTTGATTTACACACGACTAATCAACATTTTTCGTAAACAAACATTTAGTTTTCTATACACAGACTTTTAATTACAAGTAAAAAATTCTAAAATAATTTCTGGCGGCAAAAAAACGTTATCTGTCAAATTTGACAGTTGTAATGTTACAAAAAATACAATGTTTAGACACTTAACTGTAAACAGTTTTAAAATACTTTCGTCTTTTGTTTTTATTTATTCAGGCTACAAAAGAATTTATAGAAATCGTTAATGGCCTCCGTCGAGAGCGAAATGCCGGTCCAATTCCATGGAACACGGCGCTCAAGTTCTTGATGGCAAGAAAATTTGATATAAGACGAGCAGTATCACTTTACGAACAACATGAGGTAAAGCTGATTTATATTGTTCATTTTTTCTTTGAATAAGAGGGTGAAAGTGGTGTTTTTGGTATTGATTTCCATGTAAAGTAGGAGCAATTGATAGAGGAAATGCCCAGAATTGGCCTGATGGAACTCGACTTTATTAAATAATTGATGTAGTTTCTCCTTCCTAATAAAAGCTCATCCTGGTTGGTTGTTGGCTGGATTCTTTTATTATCCTCTAACCTACGATGAAACAATTTATTTTTACAGACAACTCGCATAAGGGAAGGACTCGTACATTTTGATCCGTCGTGCGAACATTTACGTGAAGAATTGGAAACGGGAAAATTTACAATTCTTGTAAGTTCTACATTTCGCAATGAATAAGATAATATTATTTATATTTTTATAAATGTATTTATAGCCAGCTCGTGACGCTTCTGGAGCAGCTATAGCAATTTTCACTGCCTGTAAACACCAACCTTTGCTGACTTCTCATCAAATCACTTTACAAGGAGTGGTTTATCAATTGGACGTTGCTTTAGAGAGGTGTTAAAAATGTTTTTTAGATAGTAATGAGATTGCGCAGCTGCCTTCTTATGTTATAAATTAATCGTTATGTGTTTTTGCTGTGCAAAGTTATCATTACTCAGTCTGCGCAATGCCATTTTTATGATACACATCACACCTGACGTGTATAAGGATTAGAAATTTGTATCTTTCTGAGAATTTTTGTTATAGTTACATTTATGGTTGTAATAGGAAATTAACGCAGTTTGAAACATAAGAAAGTTGTTGCAAAGACACCTTTGCTTTGAAATTCATTTTGTATTTTATTTTTCTGTAGTATCGAGACGCAAAGATGTGGTCTTGTGTTTATTTACGATATGACCAATTCCAAGTACAGCAATTTTGATTATGATTTAAGCCAGAAAATACTTACTTTGTTAAAGGTATTTTTATTCAAATTAAATATTTTTAAGACTGTAATTATTTTAATACTTTTAGGGTGGTTATCCCGCTCGTTTGAAAAAAGTTCTTATCGTGACAGCTCCTTTGTGGTTTAAAGCCCCTTTCAAGATCCTTCGATTATTCGTTCGTGAGAAACTTCGTGACAGGGTAAAATTTATTTTAAAAATATAAAAATCAGAATTTAATATTTAATTTTCTGTTTCTTAAGGTTTTTACAGTGAATATTCCTCAACTTTCACTGCACATTCCTGCCAGTTCTCTTCCGGTGCATCTTGGTGGGGCTCTCGAAGTCGAGCACAAAGCCTGGTTACTTTACTGCTACAAATCCATGGCGAATCGACATGGTGATCTTTGCGATCTGCAATCTCCTTCGCCGCTAAAGAACAGCGACTCAGAGGAATCAAATAGTCAGGGAATTGTGGAGAAACATAATGAAGAAGATCGGGAGAAAGAAGTGGAGGTAATTAACCGATATTTTACTCTCCGAAACGGTAAAATTGATTCGTTGATTTTTTTTTCAGGTGACAAAATTGAATTCCTTGTTGCTGGCATCGAACGGCGACGATGACATTGCAGAAAGCGAAGGCAGTGTTACATTCTCTCCTAATCACGTCTCTACAGCTAGTGAACCGTCACCTGCATCTTCGGAGATGTATGTCGATGCAGCTGGTGAGAGTTTTTTTCTTAAGTAAATCGTGTGTCTTATTTTTTTTTGTAATTTTTTTTTTGTAATTTTAGACAAACCGTTGCCATCGTCGCCGAGAATGCGACGGCCTTCGGTCAGTTCCGGTTCGTCGCACGACGATTCCCTGCATTTTGACGACGGTCGTGGAATGACCATTGCGGAGTTCATCGACCATGTCCGAAGCCGCGGCCAAAAAGGTCTCTACAAAGATTATCAAGACATAAAATCGCGATCACCAGATGGCACATTCGACGCTTCAAAGTTAGACGCTTCAATGTTGTTTAAACATTTGTGTTAAGTTTTGCTTGATTTTTTTTATGTTGCAGGTTGAAGCCGAATCTCTCTAAAAATCGGTATACTGATGTGCTGTGCTTCGACCACAGCCGTGTGAGGCTCTCTCAAATAGATGGTGACGTGCATACAGATTATGTAAATGCGAATTTCGTTGATGGTTATAAGCAAAGAAATGCTTTTATTACAACACAAGGTTAACAAAATTTTAAAACAATAAAAGACTCAGATAACTATTGCAATGTAGCCTTGCTTTATTTTTACATTTTCTCTTCTAAATTCAGATTTATTTCCCTTTATTTAACAGGTCCACTGCCAAAAACGTCTGGTGATTTCTGGCGCATGATATGGGAACAACACGTTTTGGTTATCGTAATGACAACCAGAGTTGTGGAAAGGGGTCGCATTAAATGCGGCCAATATTGGCCTGCCGAAGAAGAAGGGTCTGAAAAATTTACTCCTTTCGTCGTCACCAACAACCGCGTAGAGCAGCACAAAGATTACATTTACACTTCACTGACAATTTCTGACACAAGGGTAAACTACTACATAAATTTGCGTTGAAAAATATGCAACCAGTTTCATTTTTCAGACGTCCGAAACTCGAGAAGTTACTCACCTGCAATTCACAAGTTGGCCCGACTATGGAGTTCCTCATTCCGCATTAGCAATGCTCGATTTTTTGGTCAAAGTGAGAGAATATCAGAGCAAAGCCGTTTGCGCTATGGGAATGCGGTGGGGATTTCATCCTTCCGGTCCACCCATCGTTGTCCATTGTAGTGCAGGCATCGGCCGCACAGGTTCTAATTTTGATATAAAATTTAATACAAATAAACAATTTAAACAAATTATTCTAGGAACATTCATCACACTTGATATTTGCATACGAAGGCTGGAAGATGTAGGTACCATTGACGTTCAGGGAACTGTTGAACGAATTCGTTCGCAGAGGGCTTACTCCATCCAAATGCCAGATCAGTATGTGTTCTGCCATTTGGCACTCATTGAATACATTTTACGTGAAGGTCTCATTGACGATGTTGATCTGTCTGGTTTCGCCGACAGTGATACAGACAGCGATGAATGAACTTAAGACTTGGAGAAATTAACTTCCTCTCCACATTTTTCGTTTCCTAGTCTACTTTTTGCTGAATGGCCGACGACAGACTTAAATAAAAATAAAAATCAAGCCATTTTTTGTGTGTGCGAATACGTGAACAAATTTCGTACGTTAGTTACGATGTTTGCTCAAGTATTTAAAATTTTAAATAAGTTAGAAAGACGTACAAAGTTTATTAAAAATCGTGAAAAATAATACCAGAGCTTGCATTTCTGTGGACTCTGAACAGAGCCTCAATTCAATCCGTTGTTAAAAAAGAAAAGATGAATGAAATTTAATTATAGGCACAAACATAACTTCTAATGTTTTGGCATATCGGATTTACCTTAAAGGACAAAAAAATAATGTAAAAACAAATTATTATAAAAAAAAAAACTATAAGCTAAAGAAAGAGTAGTGTGTTTATTTGGCTATTATATATCACCAATAAAAGCAATAGTGATCCAGTTGGGTCCATATTTCTTTTAGTGGTAGTTGTAACCTGAATAAATGCATCATTGGTTCTTCACAGTGTGGACAAAATTGTAAATTTTTGCTAAATTTGAAAGCTTGGTACATAAAAAAAAATTCTTATTGGGCTAAATATTTAGTGTGAGTGCAATCAGTTTTATATAGAAATTTGTTTTGATGTTGTATGTTACTCAATGAATGTTGTTGTCGTTTTATGCTAAGGCGTAATTTTTAAAACTCTTGCTACACAATCTGTTCTGGTTTATATTTATTAGCTGTTCACGGTTTTCTTATTTTGCAAGAAATCACAAAGTTGGATCATTCCCATGATAACGCTCAAAGAATTTTGGTTTTTTTCATTAAGAAAAGACAAAGTTTTGTTTATATATCGACACTAATTGACACATTTTTCTTAATATTTACACTGTACTTTAATTATGTATTTATTATAATGTACATAGAAAAACAAAGCAATTTGACGTAAGAAACTGTAGAAATTTAGTGGTGTGTTCATGTCGAGTCATTGAAAATTTTAGTTGTTTGTAAGATTATAAATCAGTAGTATCATTCCATTAGAATGATTATATAATAATTATTTTTAAAGAAAATATTAGTAATTTAGCAATGTGTTTCCTCCAATTAGTTTTGTGGAAAAAAATTCTTTGCACCCTAAAAGTATTAATAGTTTAAAAGCTTAAAAATATAGTAATTTGTCAAACTCTATTTTATATTGGATATATATTTGTTCTTTATTATTTATTTGGTCATTGATTTGACCAAAAAATTGTCTTTTCAAGTGCTGTAACTGTATGCATAAATATATTTGTATGTTTTCACTCAATTTGATATAAGAATGTTTTTATTTAAAAATTTTGGTTAAGAGTCTAATAAATCAGCATGTGGTAACAGTATCTCAAAGTCTCTTGTAGATGTACAGTAGTATATATTGAAAGGCGTATATTAATTTATCGCTTGGTTTCTGAATTTTAAATTTCCGCTAACAGATGTCGCTATATTTAACATATTTCAAAAAATAGGATTTACAGATCAGATAAACATCCATCAACTATTTATCGTAAAAATTATCACCTGTGCGTGAATTATCAAGCGAGATAACTAAGGATTAGAATTTCTGATAAAACGCTCAAAGCGGCATCTGTAATTTAGCGCTTCCGGTTTGTCACTTCCGATTTTTGTCGCTACATTTCGTGTAACGCTATTGGAGAAGAGGTATGTAAAATATTATCTATCCTTTGAAACAAGGTGTAAAAAAAACCCCAACAATAGTTTACGACCACTGCTCAACCTACTAACTAATTTCTTCATCAACTTTTATATTCAATTTGATCTAGTTGGTGCCAGATCTTCAAGGACGATCATTTGGTCTGCAGATTGCCATTTGGTGCCGCAGCGTCACCGACTTCACGGCTTCGGGCATCGTAGGTGTCTGGCTAAAAGCCAGCTAACACAACTTTAGTCTCTCGAGATACTAAACTCGGGTAAGCAGCTAAATCTAAACCAGACAAACTGATTTTAACTACGATGACGACAAATCGCACTTAAAACAAAAATATAATATCAACATTAGCCATGCCCCAAGATTCGTGCGTAAAAATTCATTTTTTTAAAGAAATACTAACATTTAACTTAGCTTAGAAGTGGCTTCATAACAATCTTTTTATTTATAGATTGTAGGGAAATATTTTTCTGAAAAGAATCAATTGAAACCGTGACAATTTTATTGATTTGTTTTTTCCGTAGTTGGGTGTCGAATTACTGGTCCAGAGTACGACAACATCCACCATTCGGTATGTCGCTCGCCGGGTTGAAGAAACAGTTCAACAAGGCCAATCAGGTAAAAAAATGAAATTCTAATTTAATTTTATTTTATTACAGATACATAAACTTTACTTTACATTTGGCGGCGTTAAGCTTTACTCCTGTACTTCTTTTTATAAACTTTTCCTCATCCCAGACAAAATTTCAACCAAAACTTGTTACCTGACCCAACACCCTTTTTAGTAACCAAACCTAAACAAATTTAACCTACTAACTTTGAATTTTTTTCTCTTCTAATTGACTACAACGAGAAAAAATTGTTTATGAAGTTTAAATGGAAACATAAAAAAATGTTTCCTGCCCACTAGATTTGAGCAATTTTAATTACTTCCTAAGTAGATAATAGTTTCTTGACACTTGAGATATCAACCACAGAAATAGTAATTATTTACGGATTTGTAAATAAATTAGTGGTTTACATTAAAAAAGTTGTATAAAGTGTATTGATTTTACAGAAAAGGGTATGGAACGTGGGGAAATGTGCTGACCCTTTTATTGGAGACTAAAACCTCAAATTTTTTGACTGTACTCCAATTGGGATTAGTTCCAAATGTTTACAAGAAAAGAAAAAGAGTTCATAGACCATCAGGAAGAAGTTTATTCCAATGAATTATATTTATTTAATGGATATAAAAAAGATTGAATTGAATTATCAGTAAATTGCATAAGATTCTTCTATTTAAAAATTCTCATAACGAGTTCAAGTTCTTTAAAAAGAAAAATTTTTGATGCGTGAAAAATTGAATAATAAACCGTTGTAAAACATATTTATATTTATGAATAGAATGGATTGTTTAATGGTGAGAAAGTTTTTGTTATCACATGTTTTTTCTTTGATGTGTTTAAATATGTCAGTCGTCCTTGTGGCTATGTTGAGACATCGACCCAGATTTACTTTATCCTTGTACACTTATTGTATCATTGAGTTATTTTTGACCATATTTCGGAAGTCATTACATTTTATTTTTTTTGAAATTTCAGTATATGAGTGAGAAGATTGGTGGGGCGGAGGCCACCAAGTTGACACATGATTTTGTTGACATGGAACGAGTAAAGAAAAATGAAATTAATAAGTTTAAAGCGTTTTTATAACTACTTTTAATTTTTTTAATAAAGAAAACTGACGTCACAGTTGAACTGGTGGATGATTTAATAGTGAAGACTAAAGAATATTTACAACCGAACCCAGGTATTATCGTTAATTACATCTATAATTAATTATAACGAGTGAATTTAATTATAGCAAGCCGTGCCAAGTTGATGGCAGTGAGCAAAATTTCCAAGTTGAGTGGACAGGCCAAATCGTCTGCTTATCCCCAACCAGAAGGCACACTTGGGGAAAGTATGGTTAAATTTGGTCGAGCTTTGGGCGAAGATGGGCCCTTTGCCGTGGCTTTAATCGAAACGGGTGAGGCCATGAAGCAAATGGCCGATTTGAAATACGCTCTGGAAGATAATGTCAAACAGAATTTCTTGGAACCTTTGCATCACTTGCAGACCAAAGATCTAAAAGATGTTATGGTATACTTGAATGAAATTTATGCGATGGAATACAATGCTTACTACAAATATTTTTATATATTAGCACCATCGTAAAAAATTACACGGAAGGCGGCTAGATTACGACTGCAAGAAGAGAAAACAAGTGAAAGGTAGTTCTTGAGTAAAAAATTGTTGTTGTGTGCGCTTTATAATTCTTTGTTCTCGCTCTCTAATGCTCTATAGGAGGTCTGTGCATATTAATTTTTCCACCCTTTTTTTTGTTAATTTTTTTTTTTTTTCAAAATTTAAATATCCCATAAAAATCGGTTTGATTAGGTGGGCATGTAACAGACGACGAAATCCGACAAGCAGAAGATAAATTCGACGAATCCCTTTACCTTGCCCAAATGGGAATGCATAATTTATTAGAAAATGACGTGAGACTTTTCTTATTTTTTTAAAAATACAGAATTTACGACAATAAAATATTTTTTTAGGTGGAACAAATCAGTCAATTGGTCGCATTAGCTGAGGCTTTACAAGAATATCACAAGCAATGCGCTGATGTACTTCAAATTGTTTCTGAAAGACTTGTCGAAGCGTAGGTTTTCAATGTATTATAGAGAGTTGGAGCAACGTGACTTACAGAACTTATTTTGTCCTATGGGCAGAAAACAAATTTGTGGTTTAGCGCATTGGGTACATCGTATGTGCTGTAATTTAAGTTGCGCAAACTCTCTAATGTTTGTATTAGAAATACGTAGAAATTACGCAGAGCATTAATTTCTGATTGATTGACTCAGTTGTTGTGGTATATCCCGCGTTTTCTAGACACCTCAGTTGATATGGTAATTTTATGCATTATTATAAATCTTAAAAACTTGTGTCAAGTCTGCGTGATAATAACATTGTTTCTTTCGTATAACGAAGTATCAATTCTGAGTTGATCAATGTGAACATGTTTAATAGAAAGTTTGCATAAATTTACCTACGGAACTTGTTTTCTCGCTTATTGCTAAGTTTATACAAGTTACACTATAAGTTCTATTAATCAATTTGCGCAAACTCTCTTATGAAATATATAGTGCAAATAATTATTTTTTTAAATTCGTTTCTAGTAAAAATGAGGCTATCAACAGACCGCGGACTGACTACACGCCAAAAAAGCTTCACGAGTTGGGCATTCACACGATGCATGACGAAGAAGATGGGGATTTTAACGGGGCTCCACCCCCATATTCTTCTGCATACCCTGGTATAAAATCAAAATCAAAACTCGTTACATCTCCTTGAACAATCTTGTGTATTTTATAAATCGATGCTTAATTGTATTTGTTAGTCTCGCCTGCTCGTTCTCCTTATCACTCACCGGCTCGTTCTCCTGCTCATTCCCCAATTAATCCTCAAGCTCCTCTTTTTCCTCCTCCTGGATTCGAGGGTGGAAATACTGGTACTACTTATATTCACTACTTATTTCTTATAAATCTTTTAATATTATTAATCACGCTTTTAGACATTCTAGGAAATTTCTAATTATTCTAACTTTTTAAAAACATCATTTATTTTAAGTGTTTAAAGTGTTAGAGGGTTGGGAATTTACAGTGTTGAGTGATTTATTCTTAGCTAAGTCGAGATTCGATGCCAAGAAAGGAGGTCAACAACATGGTTTATTAAGACGAAGTCCAGCAACTCGTACTACCACAATTACCACAACGAGGACAGTAAGAAAATGTATGAAAAGAAGAATGCCAAATTGCCAAGATTTATTGATAACTAACATGTTTTTGTGTGTTTATGCATTTAGCGGGAATGGAAATGTTTTAAAAATTAGTTTGTAGTGATTGTAATAAAACTAATGTATGTAAAAATGTGCAGGAGGCTTGGACGCGAAGTCTCCGGCTCGCAGTCCGATGCCCTCTCCTGCTGCGAGTCCGGCTCAAAACAAACTGGAACCGCTGTTTCCTCCCGGTGGTCCCCCACGCTCGATCAATGGTAATGACGGGCGATTGGATTTTTGATTTGCTTTATTTGTTTTGTGGTTTTGGTTTTTGTTTGTGTGTTTTCGTGTGGAATTTTTGTTCTAATTTAGATAGTTTTATAAATGTTGGGAATTAATGAATGCTCTTTCATTTAGCCTCGCCATTGCCCTCGCCCATGAAGTCACCAGCAGGTCCACCGCCGACGCAGACGCCTCACTGCAAAGCGCTCTACGATTTCGATCCAGAGAATGACGGCGAATTGGGATTTAAAGAAGCCGAGATCATTTTGTTAACGAAGCGAATTGATGAGAATTGGTACGAAGGAACGAATAAGAAAACGGGGCAGAAGGGGTTTTTCCCTGTTAATTACGTGGAAGTTGTCGTAGCTCTGCCATGAATCAGAGGAGACGAAAAATGTTGAATTTTTGTTTTTTAATTTAATTTTTTTCTTTTTTAAATTTTTTAAATTTTTTTTTGGTCTGCAATTTTTTGAACTTTGGTTTGTACTGATCCTCCAAGGGGTTTAATGTTGCTTTTGTTTGGATAAGATCAGTTTATTTGATCTAATTCAGCATAATTACGGCAAGATTACTCACGTTTTTCTTTGGTTTGAATTGCTCATTCCACTATTTGTGCAGAAAATGGTTAAAACACTTGTAATTTTTTAAAACAATACTTCTATGGTTTCTAATCATGCAACCAGCCAATTTTATTGTTATTCATTAATGTTGTTGTGATGCATTTTAGAAGAGTTTGAAGGCCCGTTTGACCGTAGAAAAAAAAATTATGTTGTGACACAAATTTTTTCTTTTATTTCACGATGTTTAAGAAACTAAATGAAAATGTGTCTCTTAAAACACATCTTAAAACAGATTTCAAACTTCATATATCAAAAAATATAATCAAACTATTTTTTAATTAAATTTTAATTTCTTTTATTTTGTACGTGTTGTGTAGTGTTTAAGAACATGGTCTATACGTCTTCCAAACTCTAATGTGCTTAGATGTTGGTTCATAAATTTATTCCTTAATGGAGAAAAACAATTAATTGCTGTTTGTTGTTATCAACCTGATGCTCTCTTCAAATTTTTATAACTATAAATTTTATTTCAATTTGCTTTAAAACTTAAGGAGCAATGTTATTAAATGAATGAATTTTGCCATTTTACTTATAGAATTGCTTGTTATCAAATCATCTAATAGGATTGTTTACTTGAGTGCCTTTGAAAATTTTTTCTTTTTGTTTGATATAATTTGACTCATTTAGTCTGAATAGAAAATTTCTAAATAGATTGATAAAAAAAATATGCCTTAACCTATTAAGTTTGATTGAAGAATGAGTATCAGAAAATTTTGTCAGGTCAGTCACCTTTATACGATGGGCATTGTGAAAAATTTGAAACCGTATAAAAAAATGTTTCACTCCTGCTGTTTTATGTAAGTGGATGTAGTTCAATCTAATTTTATTTGAAGAATTTTCAATTGTTTGGTTCCAAAAGTGGGTTTAGAATAGGGAAAATTAGTATAGCCCATGATGATTAATGAAAAAAACAACAAAATCAGTATTCTCTCTCTCTCAAATGATGAAACTCAACTCTCATACATAATAATATTAAATAGTTAGTCAAGTTAGTGTATTTTTCTCTAGCTGTTTGATGCTATTTATTAACAGCTATGTTGAAGTGATGTCAGCAGTTTTTTTGCCATGTCATGTTGAATCAGTGTTGATATATACTATGAATTTTATCTCACGTCCTGCATATTTTGTTGCAATAATTTAAGTTTTTTTTTTACTTGCTGGAAACAAATTCGCTGCCAAACTTTATTTATTTGTTTTTAAGGGATGATTATGTGATACTAATGTTAAAGTGTAATCCAGCAATACAAGGGAATGTGTAGAAAAGAAATTAATTATAACCTTAAGATTATGTTTTAGAAAGAAAACCTTTTTACATTTTTCTTCTATTAAAAAGATGTAATTAATTTTGTTGCTGTTTTACTGCAGGATATTAATGAATTGTACATATACAAAGATATAGAATTTGTCCATCCCATTACAATCTTCAAAGGTTTAATATGTGTTGTCGACTTACATTATTAGTTAATGTAAGTGATAGATTTTATTCCCTTTTGAGATGTTATTTCTTCCATTGGTAAATAAAATAATTCTTTGGTCCAGCAAAAATATAAAAAATTCATTTTATTATACTTTTCGTACATGGAAGTTTACAACGTATTCTGAGTCAGTTCTTTGGACACTGATGGCAAATGGATCGTATGGATGGAATGTAAATGCAACTAATCGTCTGGCACTTGTAGGAGCTGGGTTTACAGCGGATGCACCCGGATATATTTTAAATTTCAACAAGCCGGAATCACGAGCAAAAAATCTGGAATTTTATATAAAATATATTAAATGATGTAATGATTTGTAAAAAGATATAAATGTTTTTATACTTACCGTATTGGGTGGTCACCACATGCTTTGGGTCTCTCCATGACCGAAACCCATTTGTCATCGTAACTAAAGAGGGCTAAATCTAAATACGGACTGCTGCTGTAGGACTGTGAACTGATCGGTAACTGAGCTAACAGCCTTTTAACTGCTTCAGTATGACCACCAAATTTAGCGCTTATGATTGTTTGTTTAAAACGTTGCTGTATTAATCTAGAAAAATAAATGTTTTGAGTTTAATTTCCAGGTTACCAATTGTGACAAAAATAATGGACACATTTGTAGTAGAAAGCTACTACACATATAAGTCTCCAAAGTTTTAACTGACTGTAAGGACAGAGGAATAAAGAATGTTTGTTACTTCTAGAAATGAGTTCATCAGAGAAATAACATTGTTTTCAAGCTGCAAAAACACTACATAGATCTCCAGTTTTTTTTTTTTTGCATTGCAGCAATATAACAGCAGTGATCTTGCAGTTTTTTAGCCTAGTTGTTGATAAACCCATTCCAGTAACACAAATCCCCTTTCTTTTATCCTACCAGTTCACAGAACAAAATGTTGTCAAATGCATGGAGAGAAATTAGCACTTATTCTGTTAGACAATGCAAATATGACTTTGGCCACGTCCAACTTTTCATTTTTATTTAAAAATCGAAAATTGTTGTATTGGAATACAACAATTTTTTTTTTACTGTTTCTAGACTCATACGTTTAGTAGTTTTAGTTGGAACACTTTGTTTTCTATACCTAGCATGAATATTACTCGAAGGTGAACATGGGAACTGCGCTTCACAATGCAACATAGCATTACGAAAAACATCACAAAAATTCTCAAACAACTCCAACAAATTTTCACTCGTGTTTTCATAAACTGCTAAAACTTCGGCTTCAACATAATTATAAATTACAAAAAAAGCCGGTTGGTTATTAGGATCGGCAAGTCGAAGTGTGACAACATCTTCAGTAGAATATTTAATAAATAAATGATTTTCATCCAATAACTGCATTTTCCACATGCGTAGCCCGCAAAAATGATTAAAATGTTGGTAAAATTTACATAAAGGAGCCGGAGTACCAGCTTCTAAACTCTCTATCTGCGCCCGATGGAATAAAAATACTAATAACCGATGTTTTAGAGAATTAATACTGTTCTCACGAAATAATCTTTGCGGGGAAATGATCGGGCGAGTAGAAACGGAAGAAAGTAAATACTCGTCGTCGTCAAAACATAATCGACCTATAGTGCGTACGTCGACGAAACTTCCTTCCGGGGTCACTTGAAATACGTGTATCGTTTGATGTTGTACCGATAAAACAGCCAAAGTGTTTTTATATAAATATAAACCCTGATTATGCGACAAGAAAATTTTGTCAATTTTAAACTTCCGAGTGTCGCATAATTTACCGTTCAATAAATCGACTAAATAAAGTGAGTAATCTTCAAGCGGGTACTTGGAATTGGGGGACACGGACTCGTTGTGTCTGTGAACGTCGAAGAATAAAAGCGGCGGCTCGTCTGGGATGAAAGCGGCGCAGCCTACAATCACGAATTTGCCGTCGTTTGTGAACAAGCTGCATTCCCGGTTGAGTTGTTCGCCATTGGATGCGACATTCACGACGTGTTTTAATCTAAAAAGGCAGTCAAAAATTTTACTACGGATATTTGAGGTTGGGTTTTGGGACTCGTCACTGGTGAAATATTCTCCTTTGGTGTCTTTTAATAAATGGGCGGCGGCTGATGCGCCTTGGTATTCGTAGATTTCTATTGATGTTTGGTCGGAAGAAAAAGCTACAAAGTGTTGACCGTCCGGAGAGAATTTTCGGAGGAAACAAGGGGGTCTTTCTACATTTACGATAGTGAAATTGGGAAATATTGTTTGGTAAAATGTACGGCTCGTGTTGAAATGGGTGCCGGGTTTGCATTGATGAGTTTCGCGTCTTATTAGTCGTAGAACGACATTTTGAGCTGGAATTTTACGCTTCTTAATAAAATCGTCAGCTTCATTTGTCCGTATATTGCTTATAAGTAGTTTATTTGGTTGGCGGTTATATTTTTCACTCATTTTCACCTCCGTTCTGCTAGATAATCGGTTTTTTACCGACATTTTGGAAATTTTCAAGTTCCATCGGGTCAAGAAAAATGAAAACTAAATCTGTGACGTCATTTCGTTTCTATAAATAGTAATAAAATTGACAAAATATTAGTCATTTAAAAGAGAGTCTAATTACAGCTAAACATAATCCTGAATATTTAGTTAAAGATTGTATAAAAATAAATTAGACTTGAACTATCTCAAATCAATCAATAAACCCAAGTCAGTTACTAATGACGTTGACCGAGTGCGGTACTGCAAAGCGTCATCTGCACGCCAAGTGTGATCAGGTAAGAGAATCGATTTCTTCATATACCCTATTAAATTATACGTTTCTTAGTCAATCAAACTCAATTTTATCATTATTTTAACAAACTATAAACAACCGCAATCACCGATCGACACTTTAATATCAAATCCGCCCGTTAAAAGTGTTGATCGAAGCGGCTTAACGAACGGTAACCTGTTCGCTCGATTTAAGCCTAATTGGTGGGAGTCAAGTTCGCTACATTTAAAGAATTTAAAAACCCCCGTCTCTCTTCCCTTCATTACATAACAAAGACACAGAAAGAATTAATAAACGACGCAAAAGATTGTGTAATACAAGTGCACTCCCTTAAAAAAACAGACTCCATTTTGGTTGTGATAAAAATTAGGCTTATCCACACCCTGTGAAATGTTTTTTTAAGAGAGAAATGATAAGATAAATTTGAAAAGGTTTTCAGTGTGAAATATTAGATAGAAATAACCAGGGTTTTTGTGTTAAAGGGTTAATTACGGCGGGTGTAGAGTATGGAATTTAAAATGATTTTTTTGAAGGTGTTGATTGACGATGAGTGACGTCACTTGTTATGTAATATTATGAATTTTTAAATATTTATTAGAAGAAAAAAATTAATTTTTGTAGAGTTTGTGTTTGAAAAAAGAATTCAATGATAAATATGGATCATTTGGTATCTTAGAAACGAGGTAAAAATAACAAAAACAGTTGACCGTGCCCCCTTATTGACCATTGAGGTGGACACAGTAACTTGTTGTGCTCTGCCTGTTACTATAGTTACACTTGGATGCATTTTTTCGAAGTTATTGAAACTGATAAATTATTATTCGGGAAAATATGTCAGAAAAGTGGGTTTAAAGGGTTTTCAATGATGACGTAATGATTAGATTGATTGCAAAATTGACGAGTGAAAAGACCGTGTCATTGAAAAAAGTACAAAACTGTCAATGGAAAAAAAAATAGTTGTCGTGTTTGATCTAAAGTTGAAAACGATGCACGCGAACTACTGATCAATTTTGTTTCCATGGTCGTGAGAAATTAATTTTTGTTTCATTCAATTTTTGTCACCTTAACTGGACACAGTCTAATAAAATATTTGGATTTCTGGATGTTTCTAAAGATAGATTTGTGTATTAATTTTAGAGTTTTTATTATTTCTCAGCCGGAAGTCGGTTTTTTCAATAAAAAACGGGTGTGAAGAGTGAGAAAGGAGTTAAATTTGGTTTGGGATGCTATTATAAATGTTTTTGTTGTCTGTTATAAGAAAATTATAAGTGAAGTATTTGTATTTATAAATTTTTTTCTTTTTCCTTAGGTAAGCTCCTGAAGTGAATTAAGAATTTGTCTTACTGAAGCTCAAAAAGTAAAAAAAAATTTGTTATTAAGTATGTCGTTAAATTCTGTAGAATTTTGCTAAAAAATTACACAGCCTGTGAGTTTGTGCAATCCTTTTGTTATACTTAAAACTTTGTGTATTGCTCACATTTTCTACTGGCTGCAATTGGTGTCAGTCGTCTACCGCAACATTTATAACAAAAGTTTCTGCGCTAACTCACTACTGTATTTACGTAAGTTTAACATTGATGGTTCAGTTGTGAAAGCTGAATTCTTTGCGTAAAGCTTGTAATCGTAGCGAGTGTGGCAACACATGAATTACCGGTCAATCTGTAGCCAGAGATGGTAACAAATGGTGGACACGGTCAATTGGTTTGAGGCATGTTACACCCTTGTGCCAACACTGAAATGAGTGCAAATGTATTACTCTTAGTTTTCATAAACGGTTCGTACTTTTAGGCTAAAGTACATCTGAAGTGAACAATTTAAGTTTTCCCTTTACGCAACTAGTTATAATTTACGACTGATTCACACTAGTGTTCACATTAGATTTAACATGACATTCATGCGGGGGTGTTGTTGTGGTCCAAATTGAAACAATTTAATCTGACATGAATCCTTTTAATGCTTGAAAATGCCATTTTATGTGATATCGATACATAAAACAAACCTATGAAAATTCGCACTCACACAGTTTAGAACCCCTCTTGAATTTAGGGCAAATGTCCTGCACTATTTCTTTTATAAGTCTGTAAAATTTTACGCTAGAATTCTACAGAAAGACAATGTAGTTTGGTATTGGGAGCAGGTGCGGGTGTTGGCAGAAATGCCACATGACTTTTTAAAGATTTAAGTTAAAAGTGAAATAGGGGAAGCTCATACTTTTATTTTACGTATGAAAAACTTTATGGATAGTGCTGGTGAGAATTTTTAGTCTAAACCAGTATTTTTTTTCATCAATTCCCTCTACAAGAAAAACACGCAAACAAAAATGGTGAAATGAGAGAAATATTAAAAAGTTTATATAATTAAATGTAATATTTGAGTTATAGATTTTTGTAATAATCCAATATGAAATATAAGTTTTCTATTTTCCCCTGTATTTTTTTATTTATCCTCCCCTTTGCGTGTTGTATCTGTCAGTAGTGTTCATTGAAAAGCAACTATTTCCTGACACACCACTTGCACTGCTCAATTTATTCCATGCATTTATGAATAAGATGCAAATATACAGATTAATATTTGATATGTGAAAAAAAAAATGAACTGACTCAACAAATTAATAAGTTTGATGTTAGAAAGAGATCTTGTTCTGCTGTTAAAAGTTAGACCCGATGGAAATCAATTTTTTTTTTTTTGAGATTAGCAACAGTTGCCATGACTGAAAAGTTGGGTCAGGTAACAACATTGAGTTTTTCAAAAAATAATTCTTTGCTTGGAAACCTGACACTTTGGCATGCCTTTCTTTTAAGTGGATTATGTAAATACAAAGGAAACAGGAAATGTTGGTGAATTAAGAAAGAGGGAGGGGGAAGACTTGGTGACGTCAAAAGTTGGAATTTTCATTTATAATAAAGATTAATGTTTGAATCAAATAAAAGAAATAGAGCTTAATGAGGCCAATGGGACTGTTAGGACTAGTTGCACAGTACATTAACACTAATCAGTAAATATTGGTCTAAATAATGATTAATTTTTTACAAGAACCCTTAGCACCATTAAAACCAAATTAATCAGGGACGAAATTTTTTGTGTAAATAGGCAACTAAAATATATGTAGATTTAGAATGGAGTGTTAGTCTCATTCTTAAGTGTATAAATGACTAAATTAGTCACTCGGCAATGAAGTTTTGCTTGTATAGGAAATGGAAAAGTGAAGTTTAAAAAACTTTACTCAAAGTTCTGGCTCGACAAATTTGAATATGACTGCCATTTTGTGTTTTAACAGTTTAAATAGCTGAATTTGCTGAAAGTCTATCTGTGCCTTTTTTTTTTTTTTTGAACATTCGATAATGCTAACTTAGTCATTTATGACCTTTCTTGAAATATAGAAACATTGTGTTGAGTTGTGAAAACATTCAAAAATTCTCCAATCAATAGCAAGTCAACTGAAATTGTTGATATTTTTATCAAAAATTGACTGCAGTGCACAAGTTATTGCAAATAGTAGTCATTATAGAAATTGTTCAAATAATAGAGAAAAACTGAGTGTCTATGCACAAAATTTTATTGCCTTAACTTATTTTTTGTGCGTTTTGTGCTGGTCTATGTGTAGTTACAAGTACAGGTTTATCACATAGTAATTTAAAATCTGAAAATGAGTAATATCACACACTTTAAATTTACTCACATAACTAGTCCCCTTTTTCAAATCCAATTTGAAGCGATCCGTAATAACTGATTGTTTCGCACTTGTACTAATTCTTAATTTTTGTGATTCTTTGCCTGTTATGATAACAAAAATATCTAAGTTTAACTTTACTTTTAAGTCCTAACAGACTAATTTATTAGGCTATATAGGGGCAATTTCAATAACTAACATTTTTATGTCTCAAGTTTCATTTTAGGTGTTAAACTGACAAGTGTGTGTCAGGCATTATTAGTTTATACAGATTGTGCTTTTGTGCAGATACTTTAGAAAACTAATAACGATTAGCGTTCATTGCAACCTATGACCCCTTCTAAGCCCATTTTGACATTGAAAACTGATTCAAAAATTTATTCCTTCCAATCGATTAAACCGTTCACTTCAAAAATGGACTGCAATGCAATTGTGGATATTGAGACTATATCCACAAAACTCCAATGCCTTAATTTAATTTTGTTAATTATAACAAAATTAACTGGAAACAACATATTACTGAACTGTCTCACTAAAGACATCCTAGACAAAGTTCATTGACTAATTGAATTTTAGAGACAGTGAAAAGTTTTCGTGATGTATTGAGTCATATTAAAAAAAAAGGGGGAGACAACAGGGGGGAGATAATTTTTGTGTAAGGGGTGAATAAATAAGTAGAAATTGATAACCTGTTGAATGTAGAAACAAACACAAAACTGGAATTAAAATTGCAAATAAGTAGCATGATTCAATGTTTATATTTGAGTAGTTGGGCGGGAATAATCTATTTGAGAATTTTTGATAAACGTCCTTTTTCTCGACGTGTTATTTTGGTTGATCACCATGGAAACTTGTCATGAATAAACAATACTGTGAAGGGAGTTTTGCCTCATATACCATGTCAATTGGTCATTTTTTTGTTGTCTCTCTCTATCGCTCCCTGTTTCGTTTATTTTTAAAACAAGTTTTCATTTCTATCTGAAAAGTTAGAAAAAAAATCGATCCCTCTCTTTTATTTGATAGTGGCAAATGGTTAATGGCGTTTAACGAGCCCTAAAGATCAAAAGAGGTCGTTGCCAAATGAGAAGTGAATGTTTTTATACGCGGAATTTGATTGGCCACAAAATTTCCTGAGAATCTCACATATTTGCATATAACAGTGGGCACAAAGGGGCTACAGTACATACCAAAATCTCCATTATTAAACACATTGCAAGGAATTTTGGGTAATAAAATGATTAGAAAGAGATGGCAGTCATACAGGAAAATAATTAAGTTTAATAAAAACTGTATATTTATAAAAAGAAAGGTAAAAAAAAAAGTTCTTTTTAAGGTAATCAATGCAATCAATATCATGTTGCCGTGGTTTGTGTTGACTCAGAACAGAAACAGAATTTTTCTGTTTGTCTGGTTTTTCCAAACCAGAAATAAAAAAAAAAGTTACCAAACATTTTATATCTTACATTTAAAAAAAAAATAAAAATGTTTATCGACTTTTTTTTTAATTTACCTGTAAAGTTTTTGTGTAAGAGAGTAAAGTCAGGGGAGTCCCACGATGAGGCGTGCACAGACAGTGTGGCTGTGATGTTTGTTTTGGTTAGTAGTCATAGTAACAGTGTTAGGTTCGTCGGTGGCGAACAATAATTCATTATTTTATATTTAAATTTCTGAGAAACGAACCAATGGTAGCGTGACGAGTGTCCAAGGGGGGACACTCCCTGCAACAACTACCTGTCCGAGTCTATTCTCGCCTTTTATATGGAAGAGTCAGCGCTACCACTTGTTCGTCAGTCGAGTTCCACAATGATGATTGAAGTTTATTCTTGCTCTGCAGGTGGTATACAACAACATCGTCGACTCGTTCGCACCTAGAACTTCGTTTTTTTCATTTTTTTATTTTCCTCTCTGCAACAATCCGACGTTCAAGTCATGTCAGAATCTGAAGGTAAAACATTTTTTTTTTTTTATATTTATTGAAATTTTTATTTATGTAGCATAAAGAGCCGTTTTTAAGTATCCCTTGTATTTCTTCTTAACTGAAAGGCGGACTCACTAAGGTTGTCCTGTGCTGTTTTAGACCGCATTTAAATGAATCGTCACTTTTTGACGTAGTTAAGAGAAATCTGAATAAGTTGCAAGTGCGTAAATGCGAGCTATTAACAAAAAGCATCTATAACGTAGAGTAATGGTTATGGTCGAAATGGAGATGCTGGAAAGGTTGGGCAACAAATTCAATATCGGTGGTCCTATTGTACAGCAGTCAATATGCATTCTTATCATTAAGGTTATAGTTGCCTTAAATAGAATAGTTGCGGTAACGAAATTCAGTAGCTGCATTCAAATGTTAAACTAAACTGTGACTTAGTTGAGTTTTGCAACCTGTGACGTCACCTTTATTAACTGATTTTTGCAGCGGGTCATGTCTAATGATGTCACATCAGTAATTTAAGTCACAATTTAGTTTAATATTTGAATGCAGCTAGTATTGGTAACGTTAGTGTAGTACTGAACTGCTACGTTATTTCTGTATCGTTCATTGATTATATTACCGCAGTCTTTCCACATGCCCTCTATTATCTGCTGTAGATATCTTCATTTGAAATTTCATTGAATTTGACTAAATTATTAATAACTAGTGGTAGCGAGGAATTTGCACATCCTCTAGTGTGACGTACTTATTAATCTTCGTGGACAGCACTAAATCAGAGGTAATAACAGGACGATAATCTCGTGCACGTACAAGAGATACAAAGCCAAATGAAAGACTAAAACTAAGGTTCATATCCTTGCGCGAATTGAAGTAACACAGAATTGAGGTTAGTTGCATTAAGGAAAGGAAAGTAATATTTCACACAGTAAGTGTGATAATTAGTCGTAGACATAAAGGTAACAACTTTACAGAATATTTCTTAGCACCATTTCTGTGTACTTCTAATATGAAAAATTGTGTGAACCTATAAGTTTAGGTTCTCGTATAGGATGCAGCAGGCTCTAACCGGAGAACTAGCATCTTCGGGTAACACCTTCCGTAACGTAATTCCATCAGTAAGTTTTAAGACGATGATTGTGCATTTATTATTAGCGGTTATCTCTTAAAGTACTTCCTCATGTGAATACGTTACACTATGACAATCTATTTATTACCTTACTTACCGTAAATTGAACATGGCCGTGTTTATGAATTCAGTGTAGGTGAAGATTTTATATTTTTGATGATGATTAAAAATGTGATGGTTGGGTTGTTTATGTGTGCAATGGTTTTGTGAACACACCCTGTTGTGGCGCTGCTCTCTCCCTTCTAAAATTCTCATTTTGAAAGTGCAGCTTTGTAACAACAGTGCAACCCCATTTTCGTGCGGAGGAGAGAGAAGAGAGAGAGAAAGCGACTTTAATTTACTGCTAGACCAGCTGCTGCTGCTTCTTCTTTTCACTCCTGCTTTTAGTATTTTATTTTAAACGAAATTTTTAACATTTTTAAAGACACTTCTAAATTTTAAATTTGGAAAATAATTATTAGAAATTTGTTGCGTGCATTGAATTTTTATTGAGGGTCGACTTGTTTTATACCTGTGCGACGAAATTGATTAGTCGTGATGGTGGTCATAATTGTCAGGTTGCAAGCAAACGAAAATTCTCCCCCTCCCTCGTTGATCCATCTCGCTCTCGCAGTCCCCGCTTCACCCGCTAGTTGAAAATGGACTGCCATCCTGTGTGCTCACTCCCTCTCATTCATGGCGTTTGTTTCTCGTAAAAGGCATGATTTTGACTTGATCTTTGCATCGCTTGTCCAACACTTCAGGTAGGGAAATTAATTGTGGGTTAAGAAAAAGATGATTAAGAGGGAGAATTTTGTGTCGTGCAGCCATTTGCTCACCTACTCTTTCCCCGCTAGAAATGAGCGCCAGCATGGCGGCTTTCGTATTGCAAGTGATTATAATATACAAATAAAAAGAAGAATAGCTGGTTTGGGTGATTTGTATTGTCCCCTCTGGTTGTTGCAAGGTTGAATGACCTGTACGGGATTTTGTGAGGGTTTTTTTTTTTTCCCTTCTATTTTTTGTGTGTTTTATTAGTTGGAATTTTATTGTGAGCTTTTTTCTTTTCAAGGTATGAAGCGTTCTGCTGATGATGAAGATAGTATTGGTGGTTCCCCGTTGAAAAGGTCAAGACCTGATGGTCTGAAAGTGGAGCTGAGACTTCTAATACAGAGCAAGGTAATAATAACCTCCTTTTTGTGTATGGTTGTGAGAGGGAGGGGGTAAAAAAGCACCCCCTATTGGCTTCTCTGCATGGCTTCAGGTGTTACATGAGGGGTGTATTTCTATGTGTTTTTTCTTATTTTGGTTTATTTTTGTAGAATGCTGGTGCCATTATCGGTAAAGGAGGATCTAATATAAGTCGACTCAGAAACGACGTGAGTATTTTTGTGTTGAACGGTTTGAATTTACATTTTGTGGTGTTTTAATGTTTTTTGAAGTTAAAACGATTGGCATTGTTTTTTTAATTTGGTTTTTTTTTTTTAAAATCAAAATTTGATGTAAATGAGTTTAATTTTCATTAGTTTTAAAAAAAATAAGCCAAGGAAAAAATGATAACTGTGACTTGTCTTACAGATAAGGGGGCATTTATTTAATTTAAGTTTGCCCTGAATTTTTTTTTCTATATGACATGTTGCACATATATTTGATATATATATTATATATATATAAAAATTTTTTAACAAAATATTTATATAATACCCAGATTGGTACAAATTAATCCAAAGCGCTTCTAGGTTTTCTATAATTTTAAAATTATTATTTTATAAAGCACCAATACTTATTTAAATTTTTAATTATCAAAATTAATTTATAATTTCACACAATTAGAAGATCTTTTAAGAAAAGTAGAGCTTTTATAATTTCGCTATTATTTTTACCAAAAAAATTTACAAAAAAGGAAAATGGCTCGTCAATTTGGCATGGCAAAATTTTACCATTTTATTAAAATGTTAGTTTGATATATAATTCTTGGTCGCTCATGACGAAATAATCAATTCTAATACTTATCCAAGAAAATTTGAAAATCGTGATGAGCATCCAACGAAACTTTGAATAACGAATAAATTTGTTTGGCAAAAAAAAAAAAAAATAAAAGTTTGAACAGACACTAAAATAATTTTGTTTTGTCCCCGTTTTATTTTTTTTTTCTCTCTTTTTTTTTTGCCATGTCCACTCTGGCCCTGCCCACTCGATTGCTTGGCCCCTTCACATGATCGAATGGCCATCAACTCAAAACAAATCACCTACTTTGAACTACCACCAATCACGTGTCCCGCTCTGATGCCGTTGCTGCCCACGCCTGGCCCTGGCCCTTGCCCCTTGTACCGAATCCCGGAATGTGCCCCATGGCCCCGATGTACTGACTGGCCCTCCAGTACAAAGCAAGCATTACAGTGCCTGACTGTCCAGGGCCCGAACGGTATGCACCCTCAGCTCTATTACAGTCTAAGAAAAAAATATATATTACATATATATTTTATTTAAAAAAAAATTTATATTAAAAAGTGACCCTTTTAATTAACTTGGAAATTTAATTTTATCCAGCGAACGACGAATACCCAAAATTTATTTTAAATAGAGGATGTTCCTATTCCCTATGGAAAATATTGTGGGTTGGGGGTTTGAAAAATTGGTTTTTCATCATCTGGAAGAAACTTAAAAGGGTTTTTTTAACGTGGATTTCTACGGTTTAATTGGTTTTATTATTATTTTTAGTGTTTTTTAAATGTTTCTAAATTCTAAAAATATATACAATAAAAAGAAATTGTATAAAAGTGTCTTTTTTAGTATAATTATTTGCATTTGCAACTGAATATTGAACGATGGGTAATAAAAATGTTGGATGGGAGTTTTACTATTCATTAAGGTGAAATTTTAATTTGTTGTCGTCATTGGTTTAAATATTTTGTTGCATGCAAGTAGTTTTATCGATTGTGAGTTAACATTTTTGTCTTTCTGTGTATCATTTATTATATGAGAATTAATATTTTTTATATTAACATTTTTTATTTAATTTCTTGAGAATACTCGTTTCCAATAACGGTTTTTTTTTTATTTGATTTTTTTCTTTTTTTTTTCTTTTTTTTTCTCTCCTATTCATCTCTGCAGAATTCTCACCATTTCGGCTGAACTGAGTGTCGCTTGCAGCGTTCTGTTCGACATAATTCCTAAATTAGAAGACGTAAGAGAAATTTTTAAATTTTCTAAGTCAAAAATGTAAATATTATTTTTTTTTTTTTACTATTCTTTTAGTATGTTCATCATAAAACACTGGACTTTGAGTGTGAAGTTCACGTGTTGGTACATCAGAGTCAAGCTGGTTGCATCATTGGTCGAGCCGGTTTCAAAATAAAAGAGCTGCGAGAAGTAAGAAAAAGACAATGTTTGTACTAGCCCCTTTCAAATACTGCAGCTACAATTTTAGGACACATGTTTTAACCTATCTATGCAGGGAATGTTATTTAAAGATCGTCCTAAGTTGTACAAATTGATTGAAGTTGCAGGTTTTGGTTTGATTGTGGCTTGTGTTACTGGATAGTTACAATGTTATTTATGAATATAGAGGTTGTGGAATAACGTTAACTATTACTACTTACTATTAAATATAATACATTAGCTACGGTATATTAGTAACGTTACCATGACCCCATCTTTTCAAATAGCCAATTTCTCCTATCGGTAAAATTGTCTTGTTAGTGTGTTTCACCCCATAAGCGCAACATAATGCAAAAGTGTTGAACATGAACAAGATGTTTAAACAAAACGAAATGTAAGATATAACTTTCAGAGGTAGAATAGGGAAACGGTTCAACTTCCTGATGAAAAATCTCTTGAATTCAAAAGATTTAATCACAATCAATGTTTGAATCAAGATAGAAACCTTATCTAGTCGTATAGTTAGAAATTTAAGATTTTTCACTGTGCTTTGGATTAGAATGAACCACATTTTATTAAAAAGATGCTTTATTATTATTATTTTAACAGAATTATAAAACATTTCACAATATTTGTAATTACTTTACGTATAACCGTTTAATATCCATTTAAAAAACACGAAATGCGAGCTTTTGATAGTGTAGCGAGGGGTTTTGTGATCAATAAGTTTTAATTCATATCAGGGGAACCCCCCTAAAACATGGTACAAACTCGTGTTAAATAATGCAGACGTAGCTAGACAACAGCTATAATTATCTGCCAGTTTCCTCAGCCACGAGTTGGTTTCGCCGACAGCTACTATGCATTGTATATTGTGTTGCTTTGTGACTCATTACAGCTATTAATTGCGGACACTTTTTCTAAAAACATCAACAAAAATGTTTATTCACTTAGAAAGCCGTGAATATTTAATTTTTATTCTTTTAGAAACGCACTCTCCAGGTGTGGTTGCTTTCATTATATTTTTTACCCCTTTTGTAGTTGTTCACTTGACCGATTTATTAAGAATATCACGCGAAGGAAATGGGATGAGATTGTTTTTGTGTGTGGGGGAATACAATATAGGGTAGCGAGGAGACAGGTGTGAAAATTGAATGAGAGAAATAGGGGGTTTTGGGTGTTGTGACAATTTAATTGTGAGTATATGGATTCTTCGCATAATTAATACGATAATTGTTTTGAGAGTACAATATGTAAGGGGGGTTTTTGCTTGAACTAATGAGTTGCGGGGGTGGTTGTTGGTTGAACGTACAACCGGCACCAGATGTTGCCTTTTGGCAAACTTCCTGCGGGTGGAGTTGAACGTAGCCAATGGAAACCTTTTGACTGGTCGATGCAGATCACCTGGTTACCTACCCCGGCACTAGTACCCGGTATTTTGCTCTTGAAAAAATATTTATTTCCACACTGGATCTAGTGACTGATTGTTTTTGGGGTTTAGCAGTTGGAGTTGAGAGGTCAGTGATCTTGGGTAAGTCGAAAAGGTGCGAGGAATATTCTTTTAAGAAAAATGATTTTTGGGATCGATTGGGTGGGGTATTGATGAATTATTTTTTTTTTTTGTGATGGAAGGGTTTTTTTTGTCTGATAATATGGGGGGTCTTTTTTGTAATTTGTGTAGTGGGGATCAATGAGGTATTGATATTTGAGTGGTTGGCAGAAATGAGGAGTTGTTGCACGCAGAGTCGGTGGGGGTTTCCATGGAAGGAAAAAGCAATTTAATATGGCAGAAATGAAGGTACAATAAACAATGAAGGTGATTTAGAGGTGAATGTTGTGGCATTATTTTTAAAGGGGTCGATTCATATTAAAAATTGTTTATTGGTAATTTTTTTTTTGTAGAAAACTGGTGCTACAATCAAAGTGTATAGTCACTGTTGCCCACAGTCAACAGATAGAGTGGTACAAATCTCAGGGACACCGAAAGTAGTTGTCGAATGTACCCGTCAGATATTTGAGTTAATTCAGCAGGTGAGAATAGTTCTTTATTTTTTAATATTTAAAAATTAAAAAAAAAAATTTTTGTTTTTTTAGTCTCCTACAAAAGGCGCCAATAACCCTTACGATCCCCATAATTACGACGAGTTTTATGCGCATGAGTATGGCGGATTTTGCGATGGTGGTGGAGGCGGCGGCGGAAATCGTCGAATGGGTCGACCAGAAATGTCGTCACATGGCATGTCGAGAGGAGGAAGGTATTATACTCCGTGATAAATCTTGAGAATATTTTATTTCACCACCTTTATCCCGTTCTTTGGCACGTTCTTTGCCCATCTTGGTACAACCTTTTTTATTCCCCGTTTTCCCTCTTCCCTGAAAACCTTTTTTTGTGTGTATGAATTTTCGATTTGCAACGGAGTTTTCTCTCCTTTGCAGAGGAATGCGGGGCCTTTCTGACATGGGCAGAGGACGTATGGGAAGAGGAGGAGGGATGATGGGTAATGGTGGTCTCCGCGGTGATATGGGAAGAAGGGGTATGGGCTCGAACAGAGGGCCCATGCCACCCCCGAATCCACCGAGGGGATTTAGGTAAGGAATATGTCTTCACATTTTTATAAGACATTTTCTTATTCACTTTTAAAGAAGGTTGTGTATTAATTTAGAATTTGTTTGTGATAGAAACAGTTCAATGGGACCGGGTCGTGGCAACTTCGGAAACCGGGCGCGTGGACCGAATTTCGGAGGTCCCGGAAACAGAGGTGGTTCTGGTGGCAATATGGATGGTGGGCCGCCGCCACCGCAACATATGGGAGGAGGAATGGGCAATGGATTTGGTAAATTTTGTATGTGGATTTAATAAATGGATGTTGTAAAGTTTTTTTTATTTATTAGGTGGTAATAGTTTGATGGGCGCAAATATGATGGGCGGAGGTCAAGGATTTAACCAACCAAACATGCCCAATCAAGACTTGGTTAATTTTGAATTTAATGTAGGTTTTTAAAATATAAATTTATAAAATTTTAGTATTTCTAATTTGTTTTTATTTTAGGGGAATCAAAATTTTGGGCATAACAATCAAATGGGTGGCGGAGGTGGTGGTGGCGGTAATCAACCAACGTCCACACAGGTTACTATTCCCAAAGATGTAAGTTTTGGTGCCTCATTTCCCAAGCGAGTGGCAAAACAACCAAATTTTACCTTGTATTGTATCTTTAGTATACAGTGTTTGTAATACTTGAAATTTGAATTCACAGCTTGCTGGATCCATAATTGGTAAAGGAGGAGCTCGGATCCGGAAAATCCGTCAAGACTCCGGTGCGGGTATCACTATAGATGAAGCACTTCCTGGTGCTAATGATCGAATCATTACGATCACTGGTTCGCAATCACAGATACAGATGGCGCAGTATCTGCTGCAACAGAGGTTCGTTTCGTGTTTTCGATCTCGTCCTCTCCTGCTCCTTAATGCAAACGAATAACAGGCTTGAAAACTGACTAGTATAAAATCTTCGGTTGGTTTGATTTCCTTTTCTTGCGCTGATTAACAAATTTTTTTAGTGTGTTTGTGCTACTAACATTAAAATATATTGAAAGCATGAATGGCTGTGAAATGAAAGAAGAAAAATGAGCTTTCTGATCTTGTCTGGAAGACTAGTGATTTTGTTGTTCTGTGTACGAGAAACAAGAAATCACTATCTTCCGACAATGTTCGAACTGTGCTCCGGGGGAAACGGAATAGTTAGTACGTAAAATATCTTCTAAAACTCGCATTTTATTTTTTCTTAGACTAATTTTTAATTTATTCTATTAGTTATATATCTAATGCATTCTTTTTCAAACTTATTTCAGTGTACGAGAACATTCTGGACGGAAGTTTTAAAAGACCATCCATTTGCGTGTCCCAAAGTCGTGTTTTAGAAGTGTCCCACCAGTCTTGGAGTAGTTATCTTTTTTTCTGTGTTGTGCAATTTTGTATTTTTTAAAGAAAAAGAATGGGGTTAAAAGAAAAATACTATTTTTTGTTTTCATGCCTATTGATGTTGTATTATCAAAAGACTAGTCTGGAGCTTTAATTAACAACAGTTGGGAGGGTTAAAAGTGGGTGTTTAAACAACTGTTGTAAACTTTTTATCATTATGGATTTTATTTAACTACCTAATATTTTTTTTGTTTATAATAGTGTAGGTCTATTTGAAAAATAGGTAATAAGTAGTAATATTTGTTGGTGGGCTGCAATCGCCCGAGAAAAGGTTTCTTTTTTTTTATTTGAGTTAAGGAATTTTGGTTTTATTTTAATAACTCGTGCATATCAATTTTCATTTTTCATTTTAAAAAAAATCTATGTTTGAATCATTTTACAAATTAATTGATGTATTACATAATGATTTATTAGGGTGTAAATCATTTTTTTATTTAATCACTTCATTAATTATAATAGTTAATAAGAAATAATAGAAATTTATTATTATTAATATTATGTAGAATTTTTTTTTTGAAAAGGAGGTGGTTGATGATTTAAAATGGGAGAAAGGAAAGAATAGTTAAAGTATTTTAACTATTCTAACCACACCTGTTTTTTGTTAATATTTTAGCGATTAAATTAGCTGTTGCATTTAAATGTAAAGAAAAGATACTTGTTGGTGAAAAAGATTTATTCAACGAAAAAAAAAATGCTTGTTGTACAGATTAAGTCAATTAGATCATTTTGAATAAAAGAAAATTTTTTTCTTAAATGTTAACTCAAAATGTATAGGGCTTGGTAAAGAGAAAAAAAATTCTATATTGTTGCTTGATAGTTCAATTTTGATTTGGTAGATTAAAAAAATGGAATAGGTTTTTGTTAATATAATGAAGCACGTTTTTTGTTCTTTTGTACAATTTTTGACTTTAAGTCGTTTTCTGGCCTTCTTTTAACACAATTGTTGGATGCACTGCATTTGTATTTGAGATACACTTGTTTTTGTAATTTTTTTTTTAAAAAGGGTTTAATGATTATATATTATATATATAAAACATACAAAGTATGCTTTCATCTTTTATCTCGTAATGCGCTTCCAAAAGATGTGTGCTTTGGTGTGGTATTTTGGATGTTATGATTCATCCAAAAAAAAAAAAAAAACAAATATTGATTAAAAAGAAACAAATTCCATCCGGATAAATGTTGTGTGCAAATACGTATAAGAAATTAAACTATTTCTGGCCTAAGGAGTTTTTACAGAAAATATAGAACCTGCCAATTCCTTGAATTTTGTTCCTTAAAATTGTTTGGTGCATTGCGATCTATAAGATGATTGCATTTTTGACATTACAAACAATTTTCTCCCATGTTTCAAACCATCCAGTCACTTTTTAAGTATATTGACGTGCTCTAAAAAATTCGATGTTTCTTTCTTGTGATAATTTTATGTTTCATTTAATTCGTAGTTTAAATAACGTTCAATGATGGTGTACCATTATGACATAACGGAGGAAAATTCTTTTCCTCTTAAACATGTTTAAAAGTCCTCAATTTTGTTTCCATTTTCGTGCTTCATCTTTTTTTAACCTAGATCGAATTTGCTCGTATTACAGGTGGGTATCATTACAAGTATTGTACCTGCAGTACATGAGCTGGCGTCATATTGTTGCACATCTCATGATAAAATAAAGTGTTGAACCTGCCACCCATTTGAACAAAGTGCTGTGCCTCATTTGGCAGTTTTTATTTTCAACTGCCAAATTTGTAATAATCTAAAGACTATGGTTTTCTTTTCCTCCTTTGTGTGAATGTATTGTACACTTTCGTAAGTACGTACAACTAATTAACTACATGTAAATTGTACTCGGAAGGGGTGCTGTATAAGACGGTTCATATATTTTTGTGTACTAACGTTTAATGTTCAATAAATGTTTTTATGTTAACACTGTAAAAATTATTCAATCATTTTTTATTACATTTTAAACTTCCATGAATGCACTTCGATCTACATAAGGATATGCTAAGAAATCTCCAATTTTTCGGCCACTTTCATCGTAGTTAAATTGCCGGAAACATAAGTTACAAAAGAAAAACGGATCTGCTGGAACTCGTTTGTTTTTACTTGTTACCCATCTAAAAATAAAGTCAGAAAATTAATACTATTTTAATCATTGTCATTTTATTCTCTACCTTGCAGTTTGAGTGTGACAAACCATACAAACAACTCTTCTACGGTTTGCTGTTGTAATTATTAGTGGGTACTTAGCTGCATCCTGGCAATCTTCTGGGCTTAATAAACGAATATCTTGGAAAATTATTAAATGTTCACAATCTCCTTGATGTTGGTATAAATAAGGATAGCCGAGACGTAATTTCAAATCTACAAAACGAGTTTCTTCCATTAATTTCGTTTCAAAAGGACCGATTTCCATGTCGGGATAATTTTTGGCCCAATCTATGATGACTCTAAAATGAAAATAATCATTAAACAGTTGTAAAAATTAATATTTAATGGGTTTCACCGGCTGTTGTCTCTCGATTGCGGGTTTCTCATGTCGTTGTAAAAGATTCCGTTGATGTAAAAGAATCCAGACGTGTAAACATCCTGTAATAATTACAAATTTTAATTTATAAAATACATATAAAACGGAATTGAGTTACTTTAGCGCGAAAATCTTGAGGTGCGTCGGGATTTTCACTTATATCACTTAATACAGCCACATCTGACAGGCAAGTAAAACGGTCTCTTAATTCAATTAATTTTTGAGATCCCAGAACAAGAATTTGTTGTTCAACCTGAAAATATTAAAGACATTTATTTAAGACAATCTCAAACTCACATTTCTCACATTTTAACGATTAACCTTCAGTTCTCTTAAGTTTTTTTCGCCCGGATTTTTCTTGTAGGGTTGATAAATTGTTACTGTTAACAGTAATTCGGGTCTAGTAATTTTCTGGCTGATAGATTCGTTAGTACTCGGCTTGTAGCTTGAATCTGTGTACCGAAATTTGTTTACTGTATTCAAGTATTGTCGAAAAGCGAAATTAGATTCCCGTTTTTTATTTAATAGTTGTTTAACTCTAAAAAATAAGAATATGAAATATTATTTTATCGTATAGTTAACTTAAATACAAATTGTTACTTGAGACACTGCAAATTATGCTCAGACGGAATTTTGTAATCATGCGGCTCCAGTTTTTTATTTAGGAGAGACGCACATTCGATTGGTTCGTCGGCGCAAGTCAGTGTATCTATTCTAAAGCAAAATATTTTATGAGTGTTGTATTTTTATAATTTTTGTAAGCAAAAATTACCCGCACACTGTTTCCAATTCACTGATAATTAAAGGTGAGACGTTCATTTTTTCGGCTAAACTCGTATCAGGATTTACGTCTGTGTGGGCACCGAAATGTAACCAGTCATTGTAAAGTTGTGCAAGGCATATTTCTGGGGATATGAAATGTCTGGCATCAACTTTGTGAATTACCTCCATTGCTGTTTACCAAATAGAAATACGATGCCGCCAGACGTCACATCTTACTTAATTCGTCTGTTAATGGTAGCGTTTTAATTGCTCTGAAATTCTAAAATTACTCACTAGGGAGCGCTAAAAACATGGTTGGAATCAAAAAAGCAGTTTTAGGAGCGAAGATGGCGTCTGTAGTTACAACGAATAAGTAAACTGTTTACTTTCCAAAGTTTTAATTTCTTCAAAGGGTTTGCCAAATTATCGACGTCTTGACCATGAACGCAATAACAACAAGGGAATAGGCCAGGAAAGTGCGACTAGATAAATCGGTATGTATAACTACGTCCGCAAAAAAGTTTATTTCATTATGTGCATTACGTAACAAAATTTATTATGGGATATATAACGATGTAATTTACAATAAGATATGAATACAAAGGTTAGTTAGTGAATATCACTCGAAGCCAGCACCGCGGGAAACATGAAAGGCTGAATTATAAACCAAGATCAGGTATCTGATCCTTTAACAACTTCATTATTATTCGTAGTCTAACTATTTCTTTAGGCAAATCTTTTTAATTACAATTGTTTTCACGAAAATTTCAGACAAATTTTGTTTGAGTCAATAATTCTAAATCAAAAGGAAATATATTTACATGCTTGTTTGTTTTGCATTTTCTCTTCCGTTCTGTTTCTTAAGAAGGTCTAAAAGTCACATTTTTTTGGCATAATCAGACATCTCTCGATCCAGGGAAACTTAAAGTTAAGTTTATGTTTATTAATTTAGAAATTTTAAATAGGTGGACCATTTTATGAAAAGAGCCGGACAATACCATTAAGGAACTGAAATCAGAAACGATGCATTAGTGTTCTTCACTCCAAAGAAGATAATAACAACCGCCTGCTTTTGGAACCGATTGCACTCACCTTGCCACAACATAACGGGTTGAAAGGTAAAAGAAGTTTATTTTAAATTTTAAAAATCCAAAATATTTGCAAATTGGAATGCTGGATTTAATATTTTAGAAATTTATTGCAAATTCATACTTTCTGTTCAACGTAAAAATTTATCACATATATACAAGCGGGCTGGACGACTCTTTCTCCCCTCTGCGAGACTTATAATAGCTTTAAGCGGCAAGTTGTAGAAATGATAGAAGAATGAAACCTGAGCTGAGAGGTAACACAAATAAAATAGAGAGGTCATATTTTCAACTTGGTTAAAAAAAATATTAAATTTAAGAACATAGGACATCCTTAAATGTGGTGCGTAAATAGATTAACATGTGCGAGTGAAACAACAACCACGATTTTGTTTATTTTTGAATGTGTCGCTACTCTACTGTAATGAGTCTCTTGAATACGAATGTTGTGCTGGTTTATGATCAATCAATAGAATTTTTAATCACTTCAGCTGACTAATCAATAATGGGTTGTGCGGGTTGTTTGCAACGATTTTCTCCCAGAATTACTAGGTGCCTTTTCCAATATGGGATTCACAAAATTAGATATTAAGTTCTTGTAGATGAATTAAATAGAAAGTTGACATTGACATTGCGACCAGATATGTAAACACCATTTAAGGTCAACCCACAAAACCCAGATGAGTCCCAGATATGTGTCCTCTCTGCCCATGGGCTAATGTCGTTTACTACCAAGGTGAAAAAAAAAATCTTTTTTCAGATGGTCAAAATGACTACAAAGCAGGCGAATCCAAATGACGACGGCTACATCACCAACGATTTTTGGGTCTTAGATGCGCCAGTCGTCTCTGAGTGGCGTCAAGTTGGCAAAGTAGCCCACGCTTAGCTCGGAAGAGACAACCTGTGCCTAAGACTCAAAATTGTATGTGATGTAGTCGTTATCATTTGGATTTGCCATGGTTTGTTTTGTACCACTGGCTTTGACCTTGAGCAACTACTGTATCGTGATATGTAAAATACAGGTCAAAAAGTTTTATAACTTGAAATTTTTTAAAATATATTATTTTTTTTCTAAGATAGTATAAACTAGACCATTAACACTTACTTTGGTAAGAGTTGCTCTAATTTGGACCACCTTTCCTATATCGTCTGCGTTCTTACTTGGACACAGCGTAATTTCGGGGTATTTCAACTCCTTTTGCATTTCCCAAGAAATTTTTGTATGCGTTGGTTATCATTTGGATAACCTGACTTATAATTTCAGTAAAACAAAATATAACACAAAGTAGCTTGATAAGCCATTGAAAGGCTTTTAAAATGTTTGCTTTGACATTTTGTCTTGATCTTTCGAGAAACTTTCGTATTACTGATCCTGCCCAAGCTTCTAGAATTTCTAAGAAAGATTTCTGTTTAAAAAAAAAATCTGTTTAATATTGGAAATATTTAACTTACGGTTTTCCTCCATTGCTTGTGTATTACTAACCTGACAAAAAATTTGGTTGATGTGGAAATACAAAACTAAGGTAACTATTTTTGTTATGGAAACCAGTTGGTGTAAATGAAATCATTTGATGTGTTTATTAGGTGTAATAACTTTACTTTGCAGTTTAGTATTCCCGCCATAGGAAGTATAATTTTATCTCCTACGTCAGAGGAAATGCCTTTATCTGCAAATTACAAGCCATTTATTTATGCAAAAAAGAAATCTTATACAACTGATGATACCCATTTGTAACTTGAATAGACAGTTTTTAAGTAAAACTAAACTTAACCCACACACATTAAAATTTTAAAGTTATTCACTGCAGAGCACTAAAAACAACTTTGGAATCAGTCTAGCAGAGAATTGGAGTTAAGTAATATGAAGATGGCGGCTATGGTTATAATGCATGAGTGAGTATTTTAATAATATTTTAGTTTTAAAAGTCTTAGTTTCCAATATACCATTCTAGGGTTTAATTATGAATCAGATTTTTACGTGTTGACCATCAACGCAATAACAATAAGGGAATAGGCCTGGAAAGTGCGACTAGATGAATCGGTATGTAAATATGTTAGCAAAAAGTTTATTTCATTACTTAACTTTATTAGGGGAATTAACGATGTAATATTTATAATAAAAAATGAATACAACGTTAATATCCCACAGCACCATGGCGTTAAACAAAAGACTGAATTACAAACCAAGATCAGGTATCTGATTCTTTTGCAAATCAATGAAACATCTCCATTATATTCATTAGTCTAACTATTTCTTAAGGGAAATGTTTCAAATTGATCTTGTAAATTTATTTACGAAAATTTTAGAAAAAATTTGTTTCGAGTCAATTAGATTCTAAATTAAAACGGATTATATTCATACGCTTGTTTATTTTGCATTTTCTCTTCCGTTCCGTTTCTTAAAAGGTCTCAAAGTAAAATTTTTTTGGCATAACTAGACGTTCATCAGACAAACCTAAAGTTAAGTTACGTTTTCTAATTTCAAACATTTTCAATAGGTTTTGGACCTTTTTATGAAAAGAGCTGGACGATACCATTGAGGAACCAAAATCGGAGACGATACAAAAAGTGTTTTTCACTCCAAACGGGATATTGGCGGTTGCTTTTGAAACTGGTTGCACACATCTTGCCACAAACATGACAGATTGACAGGTACAAAATCTTATTTTAACTCTTTATTTTAACTATTTGCAAATTGGAATGCTAGATTTTGAAATGTTTTGAAAAATTTATGGTAAATTCTTGATCCTTTGCTAGAAAACCTGTCAGCTTAGTAATCTAATTTCCAGTCAACTTTAAAAATTAATTACTTATAATACCATTTCACACAAAACTAAACTGCAAAACTTTCTGTGCTTTCACCAATGTTATAATTAGTGTGTTACACTTTTGCACCGTTATTTAGACTTAGTACCTGCTACAGAAATTATAAGTGTCACGGAAAAAAATGAAATCAATGCATTATTACATGATTCACTTTTTACAACATATATAAGTGTTTTGTAATAATAGAGCAAATTTCAACATTTATGTATGCTTTTTATTTTAGATAGCTTAACATGTGCTAGGGAAACCACAACCATGATTTTGTTTATTTTTGCATGTGGCTATTCAAATGTAATGTGTCCCTTGAATACGAATGTTGTGCGAGTTTATTACTAATCAATATAATTTTTAATCACTTCATCCGACTAATCAATAATGGGTAGTGCGGGGTTTGTTTGTTACAACAATTTTTCTCAGAATTGCAAAATATTTTACGAGGTGAGAGCCTGTGCCAATATGGGTTTCACAAACTTAGACATTTAACTTCCTTAGAAGTTAAACTTTAAGGTCAACTCATGAAACCCAGATGAGTCATTACATATCCTCTGCCCATGCTCCTCCCCTTAAATTTTTTTTGGGACAACGTCTACTACCGAGATGAAACTGCGGTTACTGGATAAAAAAACCCTTTTTCAGGTGGTCAAAATGACAACAAAGCAGGCGGATTAAAAATGACGACGGCTACTACATCAAGAACGGTTTTTGGGTCTTACATTAGATGCCGGTCATCTCTGAGAGGGGTCAACTTGGCAAACTAGACCTTGCTCAGCTCGGAAAGAGTCGACCGGCGTCTAAGATTCAAAAAATTGCGTGTGATGAAGCTGTCATAATTTGGATTTGCCATGGCCTGATTTGTTTATTAAAAAATACCACTGGTTTTGACATTGAGCACCTATCGTGACATGTAAGATACAGGTAAAAAAGTTTTATAGCTTAAATTTAAAAAAAAACCAAATATACCATTGAATATAATTTTTTTTCTAACATACTATAAAATAGACCTTTAATCACTTACTTTGGTAAGAATTGCTTCAGTTTGGATCACCTTTTCTATATCGTCTGCGTCCTTAATTGGACACAGCGTAATCTCGGGGTAGTTCAACTCCTTTTGCATTTCCCAAGAAAGTTTTGTATGCGTTGGTTCTTGAATGTAAGCATCAGCTTGATTTATTATTTCAGCAAAACAACAGATAACACAAAGTAGCTTGATAAGCCTTTGAAAGGCTTTTAAAATGTTTGCTTTGACATTTTGTCTTGATCTTTCGAGAAACCTTTGTATTACGGATCCCATCCAAGCTTCTTGGCTATCTAAGAAAGATTTCTGCTTAAAAAAATATATGTTTAATAAAGGAAATATTTAACTTACAGTTTTCCTCCATTGCTTGTGTATACCTAACGAAACAAAAAATTTGGTTGATATGGAAATACAAAACTAAGGTAACTATTTTTGTTATAGAAACCAGTTGGTGTAAATGAATTAATTTGATGTATTTATTAGGTGTAATAATTTTACTTTGCAGTTTAGCAGTTCCCACCATAGGAAGTATAATTTTACAGAGCACTATAAACAACTTTGACATCAAAACAGCAGAGTAGAAGTTGAGTTGTGAAGATGGCGTCTATGTAGTTGAGTGAGAATTATGATGTGAGAATTATAATAATATTTTAGTTTTCAAAGTTCAAATACCATTTTGGCGTTTGATTGTGAGTCAGACTTTATTCTTGTTGGTCATCAATGCAATAACGATAAAGTAGGCCTGGAAAGTGCGACTAGATGAATCGGTATATAAACATGATTGCAAAAAGTTTATTTCATTACATAACTTTATTAGGGGAATACACGATGTAATTTATAATAAGATATGAATACAAAGGTTAGTTAATATCTTTCGAAGACAGCACCGTAGCGTTAAACAAAAGACTGTATTACAAACCATCTGATTTTTTAAAAAATCAATGAAACGTCTCCATTATTATTCATTAATCTGACTGTTTCCTTAGGAAAATCTTAAATTAATGCTGTAAATTTATTAACGAAAGTTTCAGAAAAATTTTGTTTGAGTTAATCAGACTCTAAATTAAAACAGAATGTATTTATACGCTTATTTATTTTGCATTTTCTCTTCCGTTCCGTTTCATTAAAAGGTTTCAAAGTAAATTTTTTTGGCATAGTCAGACATCCATCAGGCAAACCTAAAGTAAAGTTACGTTTTCTAATTTCAAACATTTTCAATAGGTTTATGAAAAGAGCCGGCCGATACCAATTGAGGAACTGAAATCGGAGACGATACAAAAAGTTTTTTTCATACCAAACGGGATAATAACTGCCGGTTGGTTTTGGAACTGGTTGCACATCTTGCCACAACATGACAGATTGACAGGTACAGAATCTTATTTTAACTCTTAAAAACCCTTAAATATTTGCAAATTGGAATGCTAGATTTTGAAATGTTTTGAAAATTTATGGCAAATTCTTGATCCTTTGCTAGAAAACCTTTCGGTTTAATAATATAATTTCCGGTCAACTTTAAAAACTAATTATAATACCATAATTGGACGCATTTCACACAAAAACTAAACTGCAAAACTTTCTATGCTTTCAGAAATATTATAATTAGTGTGTTACACGTTTGCACTGTTATTTAGACTTAGTGGCTTCTACAGAAATTGTAATTGTGACGCGAAAAACATTAAATCAATCCATTATATAAGTTATTGATAATGGAAACACCCAGAAAAAGACCCTTAAGGCCCCCGATATTTGATATGAAACTGCCAAATGTGTATGCCGGATACTCTTCTATTACCTCGACACGGTTGGTGGCAAAAAAATGCCATATGGCAAGCCCATGTATACTTATTTATCCGGAGCAATGGTTACAATTTGCTTCGTGTACCTGATATCTTCCCAAATTGCAGAACAAGAGCAATTTAATATGTACTGTAGGACGTTTCTCGAATTAAATTATGCGCCATTTCCAATACAACCTCCTTTTCATCTTGCTTGCACATTGTCACATTGCTTTTCACGAAAGGTAATCTGAAAATAAACGCAATATTAAAAGTTATGTTATGCTTAATAGATATATTGGAAATATTTGAAACAAATGAAATGTCTGACAATATAACCTTATAAATTGATAATAAACCTTTTTTCCTTCTGCCAGATTGCGCAGTAGCTTGCTTGGTTGGTATAATAGTTGGGCGATCTATGGGCCTTGATAGTTAAGTGCCATACATCTCGGTTTATATTGGGTATTTTGCTTCAATTTTTGTTTTAATTGCGAAAACTTTAATCTGTTGCAAAAAATGGTTCATATCATTGAATTAAAAAAAAGCGTATTCCCAATACGTGGACCGAGTGCTTAAAATCTATTGGCCCATAGATCGCCCGTCTGTTTTGGGAAGCTATTTCGCCTGTGTGCATTAGTTCAAAATTGCGTGATCGAAGATCTGTCTTCTGCGCATTTCAAAACATCATTTATTTGAAATCGCTGCCTTGACTTTCCGGCCTTAGACGAAAAGTGGTTTATAGCACCACTCGATACTGTCGCCATATTTTTTGCTACTTGCATTGGTTCTCTGTCAATAGTGATGGTCTCAAATTCACCTTAGATGTAAAATAACTTTAAAACTGAAATTCCTTTATTCACACAATTTATCTTTCCATTCTCATTTACAAACCATCCCCATGCACAGAAATCTGGCGCTAACCACAATGTGCCGTCATTATACTTCTCTCCTTCACCTGCGTCTTCTTCTTTTCTTTGAACTTTGAAAAGAGAAATTAGACATTTCTTTTATTTCTTTATGTTTATGAATTTATTGTAAAATTAGATTAGAATGTGGTAGTGGTGGCCTGGTGTTAGGATGGCCACCCTCACAACCACGACAACATTTAGTGAGCTTATTTTTAAAACTAAAAACTCACATGAGTATTACCGTACTAATTGCAGTAACAAGTGACTTCAACACTGCCTAGAAAGTTTTGGATTTACTATCAGTAATATATTTGTTGCAACAGCGTCGATGACGTCACGACTGCAGTGAGAGAGAGAGAGAGAAAGTTGTCCAAGTAATGTAGGTAAAATTGAATTATACTCCTCATTTTAGTTCAAACGATCAGTTTTCTTTTTTAATTTAAAATCAAAACAGCCAAAGGCAAAAA
>JAQGAS010000464.1:0-48980 GCA_034686365.1 Pachymerium ferrugineum | reverse complement strand
TTGGCCGGTATTATCGGATAATACCGGCTAGAAACGGCGCTGATTGGCTGATTCGCCCTAAAATTCTGGGTTTTAATGGGCCGACAGTGATGAGGAGTGTTATCAAGGTAATTACATTTTTAAAAAAAAAAATTCAGATTAATTTAATTCCCTTCAAAATTCGACATGTTTATTACGAAAATGTTGCATTTAGCTTTTCATTGAGTTTCAATTTTGACGTTTAAAACCAACATGTTTTGACGTTCGAATTAATTACGGAGTTCGGTAATAGAAGCTTAAGGAAAGTTCAGAATTTTTGGAATATTAATGAGATTAAGAGACGACGCAATAAGGCGGAAGGTTCATTTAAATTTCATTAGCTGTTAATTTATCAATCTCCTGTATCCTCAATTTCCGAAATTTTGTTGGGTGAAAGTCAATGTTTTTAACATTTTTATTTTTATTTTTGTCAAGGACCTACAGGGGTTAAACGAGAAGAAAATTGCGTGCGAAGATGGAATAAAAAATTATTTAGAGACATGAAATGGGTCTTTACTCAGCCGCGGAATGCGAGTTATGTGAAATATGGTTGAAAATTCCACTTCGAAACTCATGCTACCTTCCGTCTGGTTTGAATCAAAACCTTCATTCCGCTCGATTTTTTTTTTTTTTTTTTTTTTTTGTTTGTTTCCTCAAGGTACTTAAAATTGAAATGTCTTACTTGAGTCTAAATTAATTTGATTTGAAAATTAATATTTGAGAAATTTGGAATCTTATCGTTTTTTTCTTTCTTGGTAATTTGAGATGGAAGTTTTTGGAGTTTGAAGAGGGTTTTGTGTCGGTGATGTTTTGGTTTTCTTGCAATGTGAGTTTTGGGATTGAAAAATGATTTTCCAATATAGAATCGCGGGAGAAGAAAAGGGAAACGTCTTGGGTTATTACATATGAGATTGAAAAATGATTGCTTCGCTACAAAGTCAAGTTTTATTAGAGGAAAGTTGATTTTTGTTATGTTAGTGAAGGAATGGGATGGAATGATTGCTGACACTTGGGCGTTTTGTGAGTCATTAATTTAGCGAGAGACGTTTTAAGAGATTAAGAAAGAAGTTGATGAAAAAGTTGTGCAGTTAAGAAAGTTTGGAGTGAGTGTTATTGATGTTGTTTGTAAGGATTTTAATGTGTAGTCGTTTTGCCTATCTGCAATTCATTCTGGTTTGGTATCTTAAAATAGTTGCACAGATAATTGGAAATAACTGTAATATAGTTACAAAACTATTGCAGATTTTGAAAATAACTGCAATATAATTACAAAACTATTGCAGATTTTGAAAATAACTGCAATGTAGTTACAAAACTATTGCAGATTTTGAAAATAACTGCAATATAATTACAAAACTATTGCAGATTTCGAGTAATTACTGCAAGAATACTTGTAAGTGAAATGCAATTTAAAAAATGCAATTTTTTTCTGACAAATTCTTTGCACTTTTCTGAAAAACTATAGCAAAACCAAAGTAAATGTGCAATTTGAAAATTTTAATGTTTTTCTTAGGGCCCCGAACACAAAAAGTGATAAGTTTTGTATGCAATAAGTTCTTTTATTGAAAAAATGTCGAGTTGAGTTCAAAACTGTAATGTCTGTAATCTTAAGATTATTGAACAAAACTCTGGTCATTCTAGTTAATAATTGAGCACTATTGATTAATGTGTTGTGTACATTAAGATTTTATATGATAAAATGAAAACTTAGTCAAAAACAAGTAAAGAAAAACTTTTGCTATCAAACTTGTTGCTTTATAGTTTCCTCTGCGTTATGCTAGATTAATTTTTATCTTAGAACACGCGTGTTAAGTTTCCCGTATTTGTCAATACCCGTGGCTTATCTCACTTGAAGCTTCTAGCTATTTTCACCCGTTTTCTTTTTTTTTTTATGATGCGAGCCATTTTCTTGTCTTATCTATTCTCAATTTTGACAAGCGAGTGCCAGAAAAGCTTGAATATAATACATATCAAAGTCTTCCATATTTGACAGTTCACTTCATTCTACTTGACTTTCTTCTCGTCTCATTTTTGATACTAAGATTAAAGCACCTTTCAACTCAACTTTCTTTTTTTCACCCTCTTTAGTTTGAGTTCTTTAGATAGGATGAAAGTGTGATGATCCATCACTTGTCTTTCCGCTCCAAATATAGGTGGATTTCTCTCAAGACGTTTTTTACCCTCTTCTACCAGAGGCAATAAAAAAGTGGCGGCATTTGAATTTAACCATAAAAGGTTTCTATTGTTTTTCTCTTAAAAATTATATTGGAAAAGACTAGTCATACAACATTTGTACGTAATTAAAATGAGGATATTGAAGACATAATTAATGGACAGTGAATTTATCTGAAGAAGCTCTTAAATAAGACAATAAATATTCAAGAAGTAATACAAGTATCAAATAAAGTCTTGCTTTACAAACAAGTGAAAGCAATACTAAATGGGGCGAAGTCGCATCGGTAGTTCTAATAATGGCCGCAGTTCTAACAATGATGGCGCGTCGGTACTACCAGGTACTGACGCGCCACCATTGTTACAACTGCGGCCATTATTAGAACTACCGAAGCGACTTCGCCCCATTACCTGTAAAAATTTTTTTCCATATTTTTTTACTTGTGGTACCTGTATTGGATTCACCCATGCAGTTCGCCTAATTCGTACTACCTTGCACTTTGCAGAAATTTGCATGTGGCGTCCTCTAAACTGTTTTTCAACGCTTGTTATGAGATTTAATGGGGCGATGTCACTTCGGCAGTTCTAGTAATGGCCGCAGTTCTAATAATGGTGGCGCGTCGGTTACTACTGGATGGAATTCATTTCCGTTTCCATCTGGCAGTACCGACGGGCCACCATTAATAGAATACAGCGGCCATTATTAGAACTGCCCAAGCGACATCACCCCATGGTGTGTTCACACTCGAAATGCACAGAACATTTTTCTGCTTGGTCTACCTTCTATAAACCTTAACTTTATTTCTACCTTCTCTTCTAAGACTGTAGGTGTGAATTTTCTTACACGAAATTTAAATCTTAAACCGGAACACGAAGTCGTGTGACCGACATTTCTTTCGTTCTGCTCTTCACTTTGGTTGCCTTCGCAAATAGTGTGTGGCAGTTTGTGAGAAATCTCGTGACTATTAGCTCAGCAAACCTCGTATATTAGTACAGCCAACATGCAAGAACCAATCAAGTAAAGTAGCAAGTTTCCAGAAAACTAACCTAAGTTCTGTCAATGTTGTCAATGCAACTCTATAAATATATAACAACTTTTTTAAAATTTTAAAACTCCTTTTTGCAGTTAATGTTTCCAGTACATATAACTTCACCATATCCAGTATCAAGTGTTAAATTAGTCGTTACTGATTACTTAGCTTGTAAATCTATTTTATAACTGCAAGTTTGCGTTAATTACGTATTTAACTCAAATTTCAAATTGCTCAGAATCACCACTTACAGTATTTACACCTACAAAAAAAATAGTCAAGCAAGTACCTCCCTGAAATCAATATAATAGACTCATAATTTGACAAAACTGAATTTTTTCCCTTCAAACCAAAAAAAAAATTAAATCGTTCACCAGCTTTCTCGCCAGAGGGAGTCGGAGACAAAAAACTAAACTACATCGAGGAAAAAAAAAATAGTAAATTACTTTGCACACCTGCAGAGCACCCCTTATCAACATAAACCAGGACGAGGTCAATCTTGGGAACCAAATCAGCTGACAGACAGCTAACAGAACCAAACTGAGTGCAGCATCAAAAACCTAATTTTCTTTGCCGTCATAAAACAAAATGACACGCCATACAAGAAACCCAACATCAAACGTCGTATCTCTTCTCACACTTCAAACTCAGCTGTATAATCACACTTCAACATCTTAGTTCCCCTAACAACTTGCAAACCATCAACACTTTTCAATTATTTAACAGTGTTTATCAAATTTCCCCAACCCCTTAAAAGCCATTCACTTACTTTAATAACAAACTTCCATTAGGCGAATAATGCATGCAAATGACGTAGATACTGAAAACACTAGACGTTTTTTTAGATATCAAAATATCTAGAAGCTTGCCTGTGCATAAAATATGCGCGTCGTCAAAGTTGCATTCAATTATTCATCATTTTTTATTCGCCATTTTTTCTTACCTCATTGATTTTTATTATCTATAAACTTAATGTACTAGTGTGTTGAAAATGTATACATAAATTTTAAATTTGTTGAAACTTATTTTTATATTCTAATAAATTGTAGGGTTGTTCAATCTTGCTTTCAATTCAAATTGCAAAGTTCTAAGCAGCAGCGCTTTAACAAAGCTGACGTCATCAACAACATGGCGCCGAAATAAGGCACTCGCTTCAACTTGAATGTTGCTAATATTCTTTCATTGAACAAATTATATTTCAAAGTAGTTGTGTAAAACTATTACGGCTTCTGTTATGAATCTGTCTTTAGCTTCAATTGCACTATTCAGTAGTCAATAAGAGTATCAAGGGAATTAAACATCCTATTCAACCAACTGGTATACCTAAATATTTTCATTTCAAAACGCAGTTTGTTGCCACAATATTGTGAATAACTCATAAATAACTCATGAATTCCAAACTGAATTAATAATAAGTTGAAATTTAGAAAATTCCCTAAAGGAATAACATTTACAACAACGTCATTTCACAAATAAATGCTTCTCTTGATCACTAGACCATTTGATGAAGAGTTTAAGGTGCTTACTCCCAAGAGTAATCTGATCGCAAATACGTAAGATTTTTTAAGGGTAACTCCAAGGATTTCCGGTATAGGGTTAACGTAGAAGTTTCCACAACATTTTACAAATTTTCTTTCAAAAACGTCAACTCTAAATTGCAATTCACACCTTTAAAACTTAGTTAGCGTAAGAACACTTTCTTCCATTAGATAATCTCAATACAAAGATATTAAATACAAAAATACTACATTTGAATTTTAATACCATTACATTACTCTCAATTTCTGGTCACTGTCTCTCTCATCCAACCCAAAATTCTGTGGGTCCAAAGTGGCCCAGTAGGAACATCATTATTCAAATGTACTTTTCTGTAAACAAATGTATTCAAATTGAGTACGAGGTTAACGTACACACACATCACCAGAAACACGAATGAATACCTTATTGCAATTCACCTACACGGGAAGGAAAACTCCAATAAGTGACAATCGATAAACAAAAACGAGCGGTAAAAACTTTCACGGTCGGGACCTTAACCTTATTTCAACACACTGCGCATGCGTCGTTTTATTATTCATCTTAATAATTTTCAAAATGGGTCGTTCGCCTCTACTTTTCCACCACATTCTTGGGCAGAGAGGGAAATTTAACGCTAAAGAGGCGTTACATGAATTGAAAAGATGCTCAAGTTTTTAAAATTTACGGTGCACGTCTCGTGTGTTTGCTCCAGTGAACTGTAAGAGGAAAACATCACTGTTTGTGCAATATTTTTCCCCGAGCTTTGTTTCCCTAATACGGCGAAAACAACCAAGTTGATGAATGTGATTGCGCATCCTGTCTATTATTATTGATGTTTCAGTTGCTCGTTTAAAACACTTCTGTTCAATATAGTAGTTGACTTTTAATTGATTTACCTCGAAAATTCTATTGGAAATTTTAAATAAGAATAATACGACTGTTTTAAGATTTTCTTTTGCGATCTTTTTCCTACATCTGTCTCTATTGGTTGATGGTTCTCTTTCTGTCGTTTGCGTTAAGTGTTTCTTGCCTGGCTTGTTTTCGCTGCGTATGACCATAGTTAATGCGACACATTAAGCTGTATTTCTCTTCTTCCTCTCATTGAAGTTGTGTAAAGTTATTGAAGACGATTGGTTTAATGGAATGCATGCTTCCAATGCTCTATTTTTAAAATAGTCTTGCAATGGCTTGTTTTCGCTGTTTATGGCCGCAATTTTCGCTTGCAACGTTTAGCTTTATTCTTCATCTTCTCATTGCAATTGTGAAAAGTTGTGAAGAGTTAATGGACTTACTGCACTGGTTTTATTTCCAAAAGACCAATATAGTCTTTGGCTTATTGTGTATAACTGTAGTTGTCGATTACAACAACTTACGCTTTATTATTCTTTTTCTTCTTCTCATTGGATTTGTGGACAGTTATTGAAAACAAGTGGTATAATGAAACTTACTGCACTGCAAGTTTCAAAAGCTCAATTTTCAAAATGGTATCACCATTCTTATTGAGTCATTTTCCAATAAGGATTTAAGGATTGCTAAAAACCCTTATAGTTAAAAATGTTTATAATATTGATAAATCTTGTCTTTACAGAAGTTTATTTTCGTCTGCAGGTTCTTTTCCTTTTGCATCAACCGTGTTTTTATGTGTTTTACATTCACAATGCGAGTTAAAATGACTGGAAGAAACAAATGGAGAAAACACCCAGTTATTTCTCCCCCCAAAAGATTTAAATAAAAATCAATATCGCGTGTTGTGTTGGATTTGAATGTCATTCCAACTGTGATTTCAAACCAAAACGTGTAAGTAAAAAAAAAAAAAGAAAATCAACTTTAAGAATCTTTACCTAGTATCAAGTCAAGCTAGAGACATCTATGGGTTTAAAACTTAACTTCATAAACCTTTCAATTCCTAATAAACCCTCAGTTAATTTACGTTAATAAAAATAAACGTTTAAAGTTTAGATGAAAAATTAAAAAAAAAAAACTTCCTACCTTGATTTGAAGTGATGAGGAAGAACACCAATGCCAACATCCAGTGCAGGTGCCTAGCAAACATGATGTAAACAGAGTTGTCAACAGTTCAAAGTCAGTTGTAAATGTTTGTGTTGCTTCAAAACTTCTCCTTCGACGACTCGTTGCCAACTGTGGATGAAGAAGTGTCTGTATCCCGCTTGCAGATCGTGGTCTTTCTCCACCACTCTCGAACGAGACACCAGCGCCAAAGAGGCGTGGTCTTTACTATTCCGAGTTACTCTTCAGCCGCCTAGTGGTGGTCAATGAGAGGAAGTTGCAAGTAATTTTGATTCCTAAAAGTAAAAAATAAAATTTAATAAAATGAAATCCAATCCTATTTTTTAATTTAAATTTTTGTAGTATTCGGTAAATCAAAATTTAATGATTTTTCAATTCAATATTTAGAGAACCTCTTAGGAAAATATTTAATTTAAGTTTGTTTTAGTATTAAAAATATGAGAGTCAATATAGAGGAACATCAATACTCATTTTTTCCAGTTCATTGCCTGAAAAAAGACAACAAATCAACTATTGATTTCCCCTCAAAAACAAAATTAAACTCACTGAAAAAACAATCCAATTCTTTAAAAATTGGAAAAAAATTAAACCTACCGACTCCCAAAATAAAAAAAAACCTCTAAGTAGTAAAAAAATGAAACATCATTCTTCCTTAAACTACACCCCCAATGCTTAAAAAAAAAATTCCTCCCCCTCAAAAAAAAAAGAATGAATTCACAAAAACATTTTTAACGATCCAACTGTCATAGTCAACCCAACCCAATAACAAGTGATAAGCACAAACACCCAGGAAAAAACCAACATTATCTCATTTCCGAGAAAAAAAAATATACAAAGCAGCCAAAAGCTCAATAATGTGAAGCAAACAACAAATTTGTAAACTCAACATATCAAATCAACTTTGTAAAGGGGGGGGAAAAATTGCTCTGTGGGAAATAACGGCCTAAAATTTCCGCCAGACAGGATCAGCCAGCACAATAATTGCCCCCTAATGCATCAAATGAAGCAGGGTCTAAAATAGCAAATGGGGCATGGGTAGACATATATGAGGGTTGAAATGACTATTGATTATGTGCGTGGGATGGTGCAGGGTTTGTGAAAGATGAGTCACAGTCGTAGAACTGGCGCCTGGGGAAGTTTTCCTAGTGAGTCAAAAGCACCCCCTCGCTCGAACTTCTCTGCGTAACATGGGCGAAATGTTCGAATGTCACGTTTTCCACATTAAAATAAATGTATATAGGGTTGTTTACGGATATTCGCTCGATTTAATCGGAGACGGATATCGATTTTAATGAGAGATACTGGCGTTTGAGGAAATAGGACTGCGAGTTATTTAAGTTATTGCTGTATTTTAAGGCAAACTGAGGGTAGATAAAATTTAGGGAGGATATCGTAAGGCTTCCTCACTCGGGTTCATGTTTTCATTACATTCCCTCGCTTTCTACATCTCAAATTTTAAGTCGGGATGCGAAATATGATAACTCGAAAGTTTACGAATACTGCACAATCAAAATAGACAATGCACTCGCTGAATTTCAATTTGTTCTGTAAAATTACTATTAATTTTTTAAACACCTAAGTAGAAGTTTATGGCAAAGTTTAAACTTTTATGGCGTTAGAATTTTCGTTTCTTGAAATTTACTATTAAGATTCTGGAATCTTGTATAGAATCTAGTGAAAATTTTAATCGATTCTCATCTCAATGTGTCAAATCTCAAATGAATGGATGGAATTCTGAAATTATGTCCAAATACCAAGGAATCCTAAATTTTTTTCTGGCTTCTCATGTAAAATCCAAAACAAATTCCGGGAACCTGTCAATGAAAAAATGTCTTAAAATCACTAATAACTCCAAAAAATTTCCAAATGTGGCATAAACTTCCGATATTAAAATTTAAATTAATAACCGGTTACCACAACATCAAACTACAAAAATGTAGGAACGATAAGAGGCTACATTCATAAATATTTTCAAGTCGTCTTATCTTTAGACGTTAACGTATTAATATTGATATATAAATACTCTTTTATGTAAGCTTCAAATCTCAAAACTATGTTCAATCCACTCAAGCCTCAACAATTGAACGCATACACTAAAAAATTTTACTAAATACCATTGGGAAACATCAGCCTACAGTTCACAAACAATCCGCTAGAGCGGCGTCCTAGTCCTAGGTTTCATTAAAATGTCGAATTTCAAATATTTTTCACCGGTTGCACAAACTGAAAAAAGAAGCACAAAGTGACCCCTAGCGGAAATCAATTGCACTATCAAAACAAAATTCACATTTCAAATCCAGCAATTAAATCCATCTAAACTCAAGTTTTCATGCCCATCACTGCAAATCAATAAGTTCATTAACAGTTCACTAACAGTTCACAATACTTTAAAACCCACTTTTGGTTTCCCTCTACACCCACTTTTAAACCCCAAAATTAAAAACTGTAAAACACGCCCTCCAACATCTGCACCCATATGATGAAGAGAAAGGGGGGGGGGGGGGGGCGACAGTATCCCCAACTATTAAAACTCTCCCCCCATAACCCAATTACATAACATGCCAAGCGAGACAAGTCATCAGTCTTACAACTGTTGAATATTCAGCTGGAAATTAATTCAGCCAGCAACGAGTGAATTGTAGAATGGCAAGCAATGAAACACTCGTGATCAGAAATCTTCATCCCACCCCTAAATTTTTTTTTCCTTCCGCGATATTAAACACCCTCTAACGTTTTCATTCCATTAAGTGCAGCATCAGACTTCCAATAGGCTTGTTCGTGGGATGGATGGGGAGTGATACTGACTGGGTTTTCCATGATTAATGCGTCGGATGACCGTAATAAAGGCGCCCCCTGCCGGCGCTGGTGACGGCAGACAGGCGGCGACAACCAAGCTCTGTGTATTCCAATCCAGGCCAGCTGGCGCCATCAAGCGTACTGTCTATGCGAATGGATTTTACATTCTGAATCACATTATAAACATTTCATAAGAAATATTGATTCTTTTTTTATTAATTTGGATAAAGCCAGTTGGGTTTTGTTTGTCTTTATAGATGTTGATATTAGAAATGATCAGCTGCGAGTGTTTGTTGGGTGTTGTTTAAATAAGCTTCTAGTCAGCTGTCTCAGTTACACTTCAGGCCAAGTAAATTGAGTTAAGGCAGTGGGAGAAATTGGATTAGAAGCTAAATCAATATGCTATTTCTAGAGTATAATGGAGATCGTGTTTAATTTGATTGCGTCATTTGTGTAGTTTAACTTAGTTGTTGGGTAAATATTTCGAAGCGTCGAGTAATTTTGTCTTGTTATCCGTTAATTTGTGGATCTTGTTTTGGGAGTTAAAAATATAGTTTTCGCTTTGCTTCGATAATGGTATCTCGAGTGATGTCATGGGGCAGGTATCACACGTGTTCACATTGAAGTACCACGAAAGTGACACAAAGAAGGCTTCATTAAGTCGTGTAAATTTTGTACGCTTAAGTAAAGGTGGGTGTATCAGTAAAGATTGCTCCGCATCACTTCTGCGTACTCCTAATGCGAACTCTGGTGTGAACCTAGTTTTACAGTAGTTTAATTCAAAATTTATTAACCAGCTTGTTCTGTACTTACCTTTAGTTCAAATAAATCAAATAGTAAAAGATTAGTTACCTGAAGGTTCTTTGTATAAATTCCCGCACGTCCTCGCGATGGTATCTGAAATGATAACAAAAAAATTTCAGTCCCTTTATATACTCGTTAAGCTTGCTAAATTCAATTTAGCACTGAACTAAACATTTCAATATTTTAAAACACAAAATGTCGCCTCATCGTTTTCTCATTTGGGAATAAAAACTCGACCCTTTTGATTAAATTTTTTGCTTACCGACCGAATTGCGCGGGCGGGAGGTCGGAAATGTAATTAAACCTTCTACGATAATGGACTGTGTGATGTAATAACTCAGAAATCCCTTATAATCGGTCGGTAAAACACAATTTTTCTGGGGATTTCCCGAATGGCCGCGTAAAATTTTCCGCCGTTAATTAAGCCTAAAATCAAATTCCGTAATGGATGAATTTTTCCGAGCTCAGTCTTTACCTTCATTTACACATATGTTAAACACCCAATATCTCGTTTAATCATTGCTTTAAAGTTCATTTACTTTTTACTCCTACGAAGTTTGTTTTTCCATCGATCCGACACGCTGAGCAGTCAAAATGGCCTCTCGATGACGTCAACGCCCACACCGCAACAGATGCTGCCATCTGGTGATAACCTCTAAAAGTTTCAGAATTAAAAATGATATACCAGTACATAAATTAATAAAACTAAACACGAGCCATTGCCAAACAGCTTTTTATTCATAGCAACGATTTGCAATAATTTCCACAATTTGTTTAATTATAAATCCCAATCATTTAAAAATATAAACGAAATGGTCCCTAGAATTTCCAAAATTATCATTCTATACGAACAAATAACGCTCATATCATTTTACTCTTTTTTTATTAAAAAAAAAATTATTTACGGTACTTATATTATACACAAAAGCATTTTTTTTGGTCATTCGAGTATAAAAAAATCAATAAGCGTGTATAATATGCGTTGCAATATCTAATTATAGATATAGAATAAGATGAAATACACTCCCAAAGTAACAGCAACAGAATTTGTAGAAAAAGGTATATTAATAACAGATTTTTTTTTTTAAAAGTGGTTTTCACAATTTTTAAAATTGCAAAACAAGTTGCCATTTTTTGTCCTTAAATGTGTGTAATTTCTGTGTTTTTTTGTGTATACAATCATCATATTTCCACAAATACAAGTGAGTCATGGACAAATTCACAATATAGTGAAGACACAATAAGAACAAAAACAAACAAAAATCCTACACAAGTGGAAAAAAAAAAAAAGTTACCATGGAAATGTTAATAAAGAAAACAAGGCAAAATAAAAGGTTGTGTTAGAGGGATTTTAATCAATATTTACTTGAAATGACTAGTCATTGCATTTGAATGAGAAAAACAATCAGTTTTGATTACCTACCAATGAAATTCATGTGAATATTAAAGTAAATGAAATCAAAATGATGCTTTGTTTTTATGGGTGAGGTGATGATCTTTTATTTTTTTCTCTAGAGTTTATAGCATAAGGGGGTTATCATACTTTTTTTTTGTTAAAATTGTTAAATTCTAAACGTGGAAAAAAGTGGAATAGTTTTACTTGTTTCTCTAGAACTTTACAAGTAGACATCAGCATTGATTTTTTTTCTTAAAGCTTTGTGTGAATTATTAAAGCAAATTACTGCAAAACGAAAAAGAAATTATAAAATATTCACAATTATTCACAATACTTATAAAAACTCCTCTTAAAATTTGGTTAAAAAATTTTCTCTGTCAAACAAATAGAAAATCAAGTTAGTAACACAAATAATCTCCAATATTAGAAATTTATACAATAAAAAAAAAATCTCAATTATCCAATTTCATAAAGCAACAGCCCCAAGGATTGGTCAGGTGGTACAATATATTTACCTCGAGTAAATATCAATAGATATACCATCACAGATGTTCGCAGTGGAACGTGCAACCACAATCTAAAATGAATGCAATTACCCCATCGTTCAATCCACTATTATATATTAATTAATCAAAATAAATTACTCCAAACAAACTTATCTAGAATTTTTTTTTGCATAATTATAAACATCAAATAGTTCTCAAAATACACATGACCAATCCTTTTTATTTTACAACTCTGATTCTTTCCAACAACAAGGCTCCATTTTTAAATCTCAACCTGAAAAACTTTTTTTTTTTTTTTGTTCATTTTGTTATTTTAAAGATGCAAATTTTAACACATCGCACATTGAATTTTTGTTTCAATTATTAATATTAGTTAAAAAGTTTTTTTTCTGCCTAGGCATCTGCAACATTCAACAACGGCTCATTTGATTTTTTTTTTTTTCAAGCCTAAACAAATTTTTTTCTTGATAATTTTCATAATGCTAGAATCAGATAAATCCACACGAGCTCTAAGACGTTTAGCACGATTCTGGATGACCGGTTTGTTTGGTTGATCGACTCTGCCCTCGTTTTCAGCGTTCGTTTACTTACTTCACTGGTATAATCTCCAGTTCCAACTTCGTTTTTAGCCGCTACACGCACAGCGTATAAGGTGTCTTGCTCTAAATTATCCAAAACAAAATCGGATTGATCTAAAATTGAGAGTGAGAAGAAAAAATTATCATAGCGAAAATATAGGTTAATCCAGTAAAAAAAAAAAAAAAGTTAGTGAAAAATTTTTATAGTTTTTGATTGCATTTTCTTTTTTTTTTTGCAAAAATTCTTCAAAGTTTTACTAATTGTGCAAAAACTTTGTACAATTTACGTAAAATTTTTGCAAGACTTAATAAATTTTCGTTAAACTTTTGCTAAATTGAAAATTTTTTACAAATTTACACACATTTTGCAAACCTTGATTATAATATTCTTACAAAACTTGATAAATTTTTGCAAAACTTGATAAACTTTTGTAAAATTTTTGCAAGACTTAATAAATTTTCGTAAAACGTTTGCTAAATTGACAAATTTTTACAAATTTACACACATTTTACACACATTTTGCAAACCTTGATATTATAAAATTCTTGCAAAACTTTATAAATGTTTATAAAATTCTTGCAAAAGTGGATAAACTTTTGTAAAATTTTTGCTACAGTTGACAAAATTTTGCAAATTTCCACACATTTTACAAAAACTTGATAAAATTTTTGCAAATATTTTTCTTCTGGGAACTTTAAATTACAATTTAAACATCTTACCTAGCTCAACGTCTTGAGAAGGATTTTCCTCCCATTCTTGGTCTTCCTTTTTATACTGAACTACGTATGAAAGTACTGGCAGCTGTGCTGATCCATCATCTGGAGCCTCAATCTTAATAACTAATTTGTCTGCATGTGGTATAACATCCACCTGAGGTCTACCAGGTTTTTCTAAATTAAAATTAAAAAAAAAAAAACAATATTTATTCTCAACAACTTATTACATTTTAATTTCTTACCTCCTTCTTTTAACTCTATTCTGTGTTCAATACTTCCCAAGTCATTAAATGCAGTGCATACATAGTCACCAAAATCTGCAACATCCACTGATATCTACAAGAAAGAAAAGAGGAAAAAGTCTTTCAGCGAATTCTCTGGTGAATAGCTGTAGCCGCATGCGGAAATGATGAAGACCAAACGTGACAAACCGTTTGAATGGAAAATTAGTATCACTTTCAATTTTATGTGGTTATTTAAAGGGTATCTCTCTGAATTACAATTATGACACAATAAATAGTGTTAATTTGTTTGAAATATTTCCCCAAACTAAAATACTTTAAACATAACATTTCTGTCCATTCAAAGCCCAAAAAAAGACCATTTCAAGTCATTACTAAAAATGAGTCACTTAACCCATTAAAAATTTATTACCACCCCAGATGTCGCCTATCACATACTGTAAGTCCATTTGATGGTACTGACAATCTCAACACGTAACAACACTCACGCAAAACTTATAAAAACAATTAAACAGGATTAAAAATCTTCCACTTCAAACAGAATATCAATGCATTTAATACACTCAATTTTCTATAATTCAATTACACGGTATTAAATTGTATTAGCAGCTGAGTTTGTATTTTACGGTATTCACTTCGAATGCGTGTATGGTTGACTAACCCAACACAAAGGACAACTCCCAGAATAAACACAGACATGATGTCTGACAAATGGGTGGAGTGCACAAAGCACGCACAACCATTACCCTATTATTAATTGCAATGAGTTATAATAACCCATTACGTAAACTGTCATGTATAACTAGTTGATCAAGCAAGCAGTCATACATTTTGGGGCAAATCGTTTACCGTAAAAGGCTTACCTCCAAGATGGTGCTCTTATCTTCGTAATAAATCTGTTTATTCTCATCAGGAACGATAGGATCAGAGTTCTGCAACCATTCGTATGACGGTGATGGTTCTCCATCGGCCTCGCACGTCAGATTGACCACACCACCGATAAAGGAGTAAACTTCAGTTGGCTGGCTGACTTTCCATTCAGGTTTATCTGCAATCAGTTTTCCACAAAATAAAACAACAAACATAGTGCCGCTTGCAAATGTATAGGTTTGCACGTGCCACGTTTTGTTGCATTTCCCAAAGCCAATTTACTTACACTGAACGATGACTTTAATTTCCGTCATGTTGAAGTCTGAGATGTATTTGGTCACTAGAGACCCCCTGCACAAGTACACTCCTCCATTTTGCCTGGTCACGTTTCGGATCACCAGCCCTTCAGGTGTTTCTTGGAACTTTGGTGCTGTTGAGAGAAAGAAAAAAAACAAATCGAATTTCAATTTTTTTTTTTTTATCTTCAAAGAAAATATAAGATTTCTTAAATGAAGAGTTCTTTGGGGTTAGAGTTCTTTGGACCAAGAAAATTCAAATTTCAATTTATGACTTCAAGAGTTATAGCTTTGTCGTTATCAAGAACAGATTATCTGACATTCTTTATGCATATAATGGATTCAGTTCAACACTTATGGCAATCCATAAAATTCTGTAAAGTTAAAGCAGAGTATTTGCATGACCTAACACATGTTCAAATTAAAACTTCTTAAAATATTAAATTTCTTGACGCAAAGTGTAATAAATCATTTTTATTACAAGAGACAAACACCCAAAACCAGCAATTACAAAAAATCCCACTTAAACCCTTAGCGTCAAAAACCACCTACCAACTTAATCCAAACATCTTAAACACCTACTTATTCATACCCCAAAACCTGAGGTTATTATTCTTTTTATCAAATAATCCCCTTTAATCATCAAAAAAATTCTTTATTTTGCCAGGAAAAAAAAAAAATCTCTCAAACTCTTAAAGCTTATCAAAGTCGTAAAACCCAGAGAGATGCCAAGATCCTCCTGCTAGCCTCGTAGGAAAGCCTCCCTTTTAAAGTATTAGCCTTTTTACCGGGTTCCCATCATAGTTAGTTACTTAGATTGCAAAAGAGGGTCATCGATCTGCAGGGGCTTGCCAATCAGCTAGCAATTAGGCTAATGCAATGCGCATGCCTTACTATTGTCTCGCCTCATACCAGACTTAAATAGCAATGAAATTAAGCTCACTTAGCTCACCTGTTATAGGACTTCCTTTAACTCGATGCCAAGTGACATTGGGGCTCGGTTGGCCGCTTGCATCACAACGAATCAGCTGATTCGATCCCTCAGGAGCATACTGGATGGGGGGTGTGTCAACAAATGAAACTCGCTCTGAAACAGAAAAATTCTTGTATTACATGTCAAAAGAATTGATATTGTCGTGTTTATTTGTGTGTCAAGACTTCTCTGGCCATTGGGTATCAGGGGAAATGTTGCTAAACAAATCATTTATTATAAATATAAAATTAAGTAAAATAAATAGTTAAGAGTAAAACAGCAACATTATTGCAATTTTCCTTGTAGTTTTCAGAAAACGCTGTGAAAACAATACCGCAAATGCACTGCAGAAAAACAACAGTAAAACTTCAATAAAACTGCAGTTTTGGGGCCAAATTGCAGCATTTTTTTGGCTGGGCTATGAAGAGATAAAGTAACTCTTCACCAAATACTGTTTGTTAGCTTTGTGCTAAAGCCACTTTATAATAAATTGTATACAGTTATAGTAATTTAAAGGTGTAGCCATGTATAACAACAATTGATATAAATATGTACTACCGCATGTTGTCATACTTGGTCTTGTATACCCAAGATATGTGGGCTCTACAAAATTGTTAGCGTAGACTGATCTACACGGAATAAAACGAAATAGGCACCAAAGGTCGCATATGTCACCCTTACAGTCTATAAAAACTTCCCTAATAAACATAAGCTTGTACACGTAACTTAAGCTTATATGCCCATTAGGGAGTTTGCGCAACTTGACTTATACTTATACTTACACATAAGCTCATGACGATTTATAAAATGCGCAGAACCGGAGTTAGACCGAAGATTAGTTTACTGCGCATCCTGTAAATCGTCATAAGTTTATGTATAAGTATAAAGTCAAGTTGCGCAAACTCCCTATTCTCGTTAATTTGCAGTGTTGTGCCCGCTACCACGTAAAAGGAGCGCGCAACCCTCACAACAATAACAACAGAACAGCAGCGCTACTTCGTTACTGCTACTTTTCAAACCGGTAGCGTCATTTCGTTACCGCTACTTCTCAAAATAGTAGCGCTTCTTTTTTCGTTATCGTTACTCATTCCGCTAGAACAGCACTGCATGCAATGTAAAAGGTGTACCGTGTCATTGAAAATGTGTAGTGTCACGTGGCCCCAGTACAAGCCGTTTCCTTCAGCTCTTCAAATTGCAATATGTAGTGGCGCTACCGTATCACCGTTACCGTCCAAATCTAGCGGCGCTACCGTTACATATCAGAAAAAGTAGCGGAAAAGTAACGGGCACACACAAAACTGAATAATTTGAATATCATCTTGACATATGGCATTACATTATGATAATCTACATTAATTACACGTTTGTCCACTTTAAGAGGGTTAGTTAAACAGAGGAAAAACATACAAGACATTTGTTTAAATAATGTAAAAGTTCCCTATTGAGAATGGAGTTTTCAAAATTGACTTTTTGTTTATAAATAAATATAGAGGAAGTTACAGAGCTATGAGAGGGCCCCTTTATTGTTTGATTTTAAGTTCAAACAATTCTTCTTTGAAGAAAATTGCATTCCATTTCAATTTCAAAATGGTTTTTTTTTGGAGGGGGGGGGGGGGGCATGAAAATGTTTTCTTAAAACATTTTAATTTCTTATATTAAGATTCATTTTTGCTATTTATACTTAGATTAAATTTTCATTTATTTACAGCACATCTAAGCTTTAACACGAAATTAAAATTAACACTAATGTACGCAGGATTACATGAATTAGTGAAAGAGCAACACAACTTTAATTAATTCCCGACATTAACCTACAACTAGGCATTTATTTCTCCAGAAACTAAATTCACCCATTTTCTTTCCTTGTAACCGAGGGAGAAAAAAAAAAGTTTTTACGAGAGTGCAACACAAAAAATAAAGATCCTTCAACGTCACTTCTATATAAACAAAGTAACGTACCTCTTTACAAGATCGACGCGGTTTATTAACTTTTCCGCGAAAATTAATTAACAGTTAATTCCGAAATCAGTTGACAGATTTTTATCGATTTGCAACATATAATCTCTTCTGTAATCGTTACTACTTCCTTCAATAATTTTCAACTGAGAAAAAATGTTCTCCCCTTTTAAAAAAAAACTTCACTATTTATTGTCAACAACTTGAAAACTTTTGAAAACTCGAAAAGTTTTCTCCAGTTTCCAAGAAATGCAAGACTCATCTTACTAGAAATTATCTCGCTAAGTACTATTGGCACCTGTCAACTTTCTTATTACATTTTGCAAAATTCATGACCTTTACAAAAACCTACTCCAAGCAAAAGTTTAAGTAGATCACACGGAATTTTAAGTCGATAAAACTTGGTAGTTTTATAGTTTTCTGATTAAATATTTAATAAAAAAGAAATATTCGACTAATCCATTTAAGAGGATAAAAAAAAAAAATTGAATTTAAGACCTATAAGAATTTTTCTGGAAAAATGCTGAGTTAATTTCCTCGCAAATTCTTGCATGGGCATTTTTCTCCTCTACTCTATCCCAATCCTTTACCAACTTGTTTTTCCATCACTTTGACATGAAAATTTAATTAACATATCTCTCTAATTCCATCTAACTCAGATCGGCGGCCATATTGATTGCACTTTCAATGTTCTGCCTGGCAAAAGTAACCGCTTTAAAATTCCAAAATTGCTTCTTAACTGTCCCATTAGAATTAAGCCTGTATAATTATCTAATTATATGAAAAGAAAAATAATTTTTTTTTTTTTTTAGGTAAAGTTTTTTTACTCTGGTGAAATTACCTACACCCCCAAATAAGAAAAACACCCTATAAATAAGAAACATAAAGTTTTCAAAAAAAATTAATTAATTACATCTAATTATTTGTTAAATAGTGTAAATTTTTCAAAAACAGTTTTCATTTATTCAAATTAATTAGCAATTTTCATGCATAAATATTTTCTATTGTGTAATTAATAATTCTGGTTTGTTTTAAACAAGACCACTTATGGAGGAAATAAATCAAAACAATCCTTGTAACCACACTACACTAAATTCACTCTGCAGGTCTCACTCATAGATTCCCATTATTGATTTTGAAGCAGCCTAATGTAGTGAACCTCTTGCAACCAATCACACGCCAAAGCAAGCCCAGCATGGATCAATAAAAATTGGCTTCAAATAATCACCAAGTCACTGGCTCGCATCTATTTTGCTCCTCCTCAATTAATTTTTCACCTCACTAGAGGTCGCTTTTTCCGATTCAAATTCCTTTTGTTAAAAAGTTTGATCTTTAATTGTAACTTTTCTATAAATGAATTTAAATTGAAAGTTACTTACCAACTTGATTTAATTTTGTAGAATTTAATTTTAGAAATTAAATTTTTTAAATCAATTTGGAAATTAAGATTAAATTAAAATATTTGATTAAGAGCAATTTTTTATGAATTTAATTTAATTTAAAAAATGTCAATAGTGCTGATGCTAAAGTGACAATGTATTTTAATTTTTTTTTTTTTTTCAGATTATTAAACTCGTAAATAATATATTTAAACTGTTTGACTGTTGATTACAGAAGTTTTTAAGTTAAGTAATGGGAACTATATTTTGGCGCGGAGGCAGCATTGCTTTATTTGTTTAATTTCCAGTGGGAAAAGAGCAACTGAAAAAACAAGCAAATCAAAGAAAAATCGTGGGTTGATCTTTGAATTTGTTGTTTTCTCTGAGCATTTTGATTGGAGGATTTTTTGACCCAAAATTGATCAGAAAGTTAAAGTAAGGAGATGGATTAAGGACAAATTGCATCACTACAGGTGGCGAACTGGTCTAGTATCAGTAATAAACTACATAACTAAGGAATACCAAGTTAAGAAAATCTGTAAAAACTTAATTTTCCAAGTTTTTCATACATTTTTACATAACTTTTGCAAAATTTTCACGTATTTTCCAAAATTTTTGCAAAATTTTCACATATTTTACAAAACTTTCACATATTTTACAAAATTTTTGAAAAATTTTCACATATTTTGCAAATTTTTGTAAAATTTTCCCATATTTTGCAAAATTTTTGAAAAATTTTCACATATTTTGCTAATTTTGCATTTTTTCATACATTTTGTAAAACTTTAGAGAAAAAAAGTGGTCAATTACTTGCAAATTTTGTTTGCTTACTCTTTTTTCTAAGGTAAAACTGTAATAAACCTATGGGATTACAGTAGAGAACCATATGCGACTGTATATGACTTTTCTACAGAAATTTTGAATCTTCAATAATAGCCTTTTAACTTTGGGTAAACTAACTCTTTAAAGCATTGATCTTTCGACATTTTTTACATTCTAAAAAAAATGTCCATTTTGTTTGTACAAATTTTTTCCTTATATTCACCTCTGTAAACATCGCCAAGATAGATACATAAACTTTTTTTTTTTCATTTCTGTACAAACTTTTTTTGTTAAGAAATTGGACTTTAAAGATAAATATTCCCTCTTGGAAAAAAACTTTCCCCGGAAAGAAAATGTTCAAGATAAACAGAATCTATCCTTGTGAATATCTGTGCTTGTCGGAAACTTTTGATAATTCCCTTTCACACCCACAGGTATATAGAGGGAATTTGTCACTGTGAACCTTCCTGAGCGTAAATACACATGTTACATCTACGGGATAAAATAAAAGAAAAAAAAAAAGTTTAAAAAAAAAAAAAAGCTGATGTCTTTTTTTCTAGATCCCCAGGAAAAAAAAAAAAAAAAAAAGATTTGCATTCAAGATTCCTTTTTCTAACAAAAATGCAACAAACTTTCACTCTTAACCCTAGAAGTTGCAGCACCATTAAGCCCCATTTCATTTCCTGCATGTTTTGAAAAGAGAAAAAAATCTCAACGGAATCACTTTCCTCCCAAAAAAAAAAAGGAGTGAAACACCAAGTTATTTTGACCCTCTGGTTTTAGAAGTGGAAATAAAATATCGAGAAATACCACTCCATTTTTTTTAAACGCCAGATTTGTTTAAGGTAAAAAAAATCTTTTGTCTGTAAAAATCCAATGTTTTGAAAACCTCTCCATGTTTCCACTTTAGAAACTCGTTCAAACATTTGCACTGAGGTTGAAAGAAGATCTGGGAGAAATAAAAAGATCGGAATCTTTCATTTCCGTCTGATCACAAATATCTTTTTTTTTATATACCCTGTATTAGAAAAAAAAGTGGATGATGGTGAACTGACCACGAAATTAATGACGTCATTTCCTTAACCTATTACCCATTTCTATTATTATCATCATTATTAATAATAATAATAGAGAGTTCGGAGTTTGTTGCAACAATTCGCCACAAGAATGGCGCCACCAGCGCGTATCGGCTGTGTTGGTTTTGTTACGATTTACTTATTATTTCTTTTAAAAAATCAAAATTAATACTAAACCAAAGCAAAATATTGTAAAAATCTTTGTAGAAATTAGTTATTGGAAAAAAAATTCACGTGAGCATTAATTTTTGAACAAATATGTTCATACAGCAATGCAATATTGAACCCACAACTCAGTGGCGCTCCTAAGTCCAGTGGCAGCATTTCGTACTACCCATTGTCAAAACATAATTGACAACTGAAACATTTATTTTAACATTAAATCTTTTATAAAAAATTCATCATTGATAACTGTTTTTACTTTTTTCTAGTGACTAGTTGCTGCTATGAGTTTCTGCTTGTCAGTTCATTTCATAGCAGATGCTGGAGCTTGTTAGCCTTTGCTTGTTTATTAGTAGTTTGTCTGGCTTGACAGGAATCCTGTTATTGATCTTTGAACCCTTTAGTACCCGAAACTTGTTATCCTGCTGAGTTGGTTGAAATGTCATTACTAATCACTTTGTGTCATGTTAGATAAAATTTTACAATTGACATTAGGGTGAATTGAGGTGTGTTTTAATTGTTTGTTTCGCTAAAGAAAGTAAAAGATAAATCAAGTGAGTTGACCGCAGGAGTTTAACAAAGTGGTCGTTTATCTACAGTGCTGCTCTTGTACTATTTTGGAGAATGAGACAGATGACCTTTGCTTACTAATGTAAAATGTTAGCGGTTGACATGAGTTTTCTATTATTCACTAATTCATTTTCTTTCAAAGATTTTAATTTTCCAAATGGAAAAAAATTGATTCTAGTAAATTAACTTGGAAAGAAAATCAATTTTTTTGAGTAACTGCTATTTTTACCCGTGCTATTCCTCTAATTCCCAACCATGTTGGTTAAAATGAAAATAAAGCCAAAACAGGTGTGAAAACGTGAAAAGGGAGAGAGAAAAATTTAAAAGTGTTATATCATAGTTTCAACATTTTGTTAAAAAAAAAAAAAAAAAAAAAACCAAACCCAACATCATAATCAAAAGACACCAACAAAAAAGAAATGCTACTTACTATAAACATGTAATTCGAACCACTTGGACACTTCTTTGCCATCCACTATGGCTGAGCAGTGATAGCGGCCCTGATCTCGCAGAGTGACTTTCTCAAAAATGATGTCCACACCACCCGGCGGTAGAGTGCTCTCTTCAACATGCACACTGAAAAACATTTTTTTTTTTTAATTTTAAAATACCAAAAAATCACTACAAACCCATAAAAAAAAAAAAAAAAACATAATTTCTTTTATAACCTTCCAATCCCCTTCTCCACCCATTTTTTTTTTTTTTTTTTCACATGCTGACGAGCAGCTCTAGATGCAAATGAGAGATCATTATTCAAAGCCTAGTGTGAAGAGAAGATGTTTGCTGTTTTCCCATCCCACCCACCACCTAAGCCGCGAATACAAATTCCCAACATTTTTTTTTTCCCGTACAAAAGAGCGTGAAGAGGGAGGAATGTTTTACAAACGCATGACATTAGCGAGAAAAATAGCTCGTGTGTATGTGAGTATAAACTTTCACTCTTACAAATTGAGAAAAATGCTAAAGACTGGTTCCAATATATTCACACCACTTGCCCATATTTCACAAAACCCAAATAAAAAAATATAGAGAAGGGTGTTTTCCTTCAATGTCAACTTTTTAAAAAAAAAAACAAATGCCCTCTTCCAAACTTGGAAATATCGTTTAGAAAATGTGCCAATCAGTCAAGAGACATTTATTTTCATCTTGTGTTTTTAAAGAAAAATGGCAGAAGATAAAAGTAAGAGAGAGAGAGAGAGAAAAAAATCACAGGGGAAATCAACAACAAACAAACATCATTTCACAAGACGAAATCCATTTTGTTTCTACATAACATTAATTTCTCCACCATATTTGTATGATAAAAAGGAGAAAAATAGAAAAAAAAAATTTAAAAAAAAAAAAATCGAAATTGTATGAAAGCAATTTTCATTCAATTCCAACGCAAGATTTGTTTGTGCACACACATACAGACACAGCAATATATCCTCAAAAGCAATCAAACTAGACCACCAGGAGAGTGCGTAGTGGAATTCTATTTCTCGAGTGAAATTTTTTCTCTTCTCTCTCTCCTGTTAAAAATCCCCTTCACTATTTCTCCCGCTTTCCTAAACTATCTGCCACGTAGAAGGAAGTGCGATAGGAAGAGAGAAATTCTTTGGCCTTCTCACCTGCCCATCTTCACAGTGATCTCGCTGATGGGATTTTTCCAAGTGATACGGACGGCATTTACTCCTTCTTTAGCATAGCAAGTGACGAAGAATCTATCATCCACAAACACGTATTTCTGAGTTAATATGGGCGAGAACAAAATTGGCCCGTCCTCTTCTTCCTCGGATAAAACACCTATGGAAATAAATTAAAGAAGATGAGATTTTTGTCACAAGAGAAAAGGGATGAAGTGGTTGAGTTTATAAATGAATGGGTCGTGATTATTTAGTAGGAATAGACAGGTGTAAATAATGAAGATGAAACGAGTGTAATACAGTAACCTATCATCATTTAGGTAACCTTAAAATCATTCGTTGTACAACACCTTACCGCCATGACAGTACCAACTGTAAAACGTAATAATGTGCCGCAAAGGCAAAGTCGGACATAACTGGTCTGATTACCTGTATTATTCACACGGTTACGATCATTCGGTATCAAATTTAGGCCTGATTTTACGATCTAAGTCTCGGATGTTAACAAAGTGTAGCCATTTTGAAATTGAGACCGACCGATCGTATCCCCGTGAATAATATAGGTAATCGAACCGGACTTTTGCTATGCGGCGCATGGTGGCCAGTTTTGTCCCTAAATCGGGCGCTAGCCTTATTGACCAATTAAAAAGTTCACACTCACACGTACACTTTGAAGTAAAGTAATGACGCAAAAGAATGCAGCAAAATATGTTCACACATACGTAGTAAAAGCAATAGAATTGACCTAACAAAATAACCCAAATTCGAACTTCTTGTGGATACTATGCAAACCCTGTGCACCCCAAGTGCGAATCTCGTGTGACTCAATGGTAGGTTCATACTGTTGTTCACATTGAAGTTAAGCAATCGAAATGACCAAGCAAAGCTTCGGCAATCGGCACATCTCACATACACAATTTTGGCAATAAAAAGTTTTATGCGCACCCTAAAAACGTCTCAACTAAATAGAGTTTAAACAAATTACAAAGTGGTCACAATGCTTTACTTTTAACTAAACAGATCACATGGTACGGTATAGTCAATAAAGTTAGGTGGTAACTGAAGAAGCAAACCCCCATTCCAATGAATCTTTCTATCTCGCATACTACAAAACAAAAAGTAATTTATTCCAAAATGAATTTGTAATGCAAACAAATGCAAAACAAAACTTATTGCCAAACATTTTTACACAACAACTTAAAGCCGCAATTATTTTCCGTTTCTTTCCCTCCTGTCTTTTGATTAACATTTTCCATTAGACGTAAAAAGTACCTACCTGCATCATTTTCATTCACAATGTATAAAAGTGCATCAAGTGGAATTTTTTCCTACGGGGTTATACGCCCATATCAACGGATCGTAACCCTTTATTATTTGCCTCATAAAAGAAATACCAGACACAAAAGAAAGAAAGAAAAAAAACCAGCAAAATAGAAGCAGCACAGCACATGCGCCCACTCGATTGCCACATTTGGCACCAATTTTTATTTTATTCCCTTTACTTGCACACACTTTTAAAGAGTGATGCCCAACTTCATTGCTACATCTCCTAAAACAACATTCCAACACGTCGTTTACATGCACAGTGTAAACACTTTCATTCATTTATGACAAACTTCTCATTTTCGTTACTTATCCCCTACAACGGCCACTTGTGTTCTCCTTTCTATCTTTCTTACATTAAGCTCCTCAACCTAATTTTTTCTCTTCTCTATTCCAATTTTTTTCCCCCTTTACATTTGATATTTTTTTTCCTGATTGAAATTGAAGACTCCTCTTTCTGGCAAATCACTATTGACTGACTTGCACCCATCCATTTTGTGCTCTGGAGCCAATTTCATGTTTGTGAAAAACCAATTACTTCATACAACCTCCTTGGATCGAACTATGTATCTTTTTTTTTTTCTTCTTCCAAAAGGGGGGAATATCGAAGTTTGTATAAAGTAGACATTTCTCTCTATGTAGATATAATTAATTAGTGTATTTTTTTTGTTCATTAAATTTGTAAAGAGATTGAAGATGCAAATCCTTGCGGATTAATTTGCGGTTTGAATTTTCTCACTATGTAAAGTTTAGATGCTCAATTTTGTATGGATTAAACTGTGGTTGGATTTCTCACTTTTGGTTGTGTTTCCTCTCAATTGCGAGAGTAGTCCATCAATTTTGATGTTTATTAACTAACCGCAGTGAAATGGGAATATATTTCATTAAGGTAAGATGGAAATAAACATTTGTCAAATTAAAATGAGTGTAGCAAACTGCAAACAATCTCTATGTGTGAAATTAGAATGATGTAAACAAAATTCTAATATTCTCCCAATTTTACTTTCCCCATAACAAAAAATATTCTGCAATAAATTGTAATTAAACAAGTGTGCAAATGACATCTTATCCAAACATTAAAACGGAAACAAAAATTTCTAAAAACAATAAACGACAAACTAATTCTTGCAATAAGAAACATACATTTTTGAAAAACATCTGCATATGAATAAAACTTGAAAATCTGAGTAACCGTCCATAAAAAAAAAATTTAAAAATACAAACCAAAAATGAAAGTTTTAAAATTTTAAAATCCATGTGGGCAATAAAAGTCCAAGCTACAAACTTTTACAACGTACTTTCCCCTAGAAAAAAATAACAAATAACTAAAGTGGAGAGATCAACATTGCAAACAAGCAGCAGACGGCGTTTACTCGCCAATTAACAGAGGTAATATTCATGTCAGGTCACGAGTTGAAGATTACATTTCATCGGTTAAGTGTTGATACAATGACAATTCATCAAAATACTAGAGTTCATATTACATCTGAAAATGCTATGATTTTAATCAGTGTGACTATAGGGAAACGGCGATATTAATTACAAGCGCAGTAAATTATCCTTCCCTGTAAGCAAACTCCCTCCTATTAAAACGATTCACATCAACCTGTTAACGAAAATTAATTACACCGTCTACAATGACAAGCGACAAACTTGTGGAATTTGTGCAGCACAGTTTGCTCACTAATTTAATCGCAATTTCCCCGTTTTTCAATTCGGTTTGTGTGTGAAAAGTGATTGGAAAAAAAAAGTCAATCACTTTGGGATGAATTCATCACTCGATAATGAAGGAAACATTCCATTTGGAATTTGGATTAAGAAGTGATGGTGTGACCTTAATTGTTAATAAACATGACCATTTCCGTAAAAGGTTATTGGTATTTTCAATTTGTAATTTCCTGTATCCCCGATGGAAAAGGACATGCGACACGATCAATTTTTCGGGTCTCGACTTATAATTACAGTTAAAGTAAGGGGATTTGTTGGATTAACTTAACGGTTAAAAAAGGAAAGTTGTTGATTGGGGAATGTGCACTTTCAAGTAAAAAAAAAACTGTAATGTTTGTAAAATTTTTATAAAATTTTTATAAAATTTTTTATAAAATTTGGGCAAAAATTTTGTAAAATTTAGACAAAAATTTTGTAAAATTTAGGCAAAATTTTTGTAAAATGTGTGCATAATTTTGTAAAATGTATGTGAAATGTAAAATTTTGTAATAATTTGATAAATGTAAAAAATAAAATTTTGTAAAAATTTGAAAAATGTAAAAAGTAAAGTTTTGTAAAAATTTGTAAAATGTAAAAATTTGAAAAATGTAAAAAGTAAAATTTTGTAAAAATTTGAAAAATGTAAAAAGTAAAATTTGAAAAATGTAAAAAGTAAAAATTTGAAAAATGTAAAAAGTAAAATTTTGTAAAAATTTGAAAAATGAAAAAAGTAAAAATTTGAAAAATGTAAAAAGTAAAAATTTGAAAAATGAAAAAGTAAAATTTTGTAAAAATTTGAAAAGTATAAAAAGTAAAATTAAAAAAAAAAATTTCCAACTATCTACAAATTTTCACACACATCGCTAATTCTTGTCCATTTTTCAAATTTCATTGAATCAGTCACAAAAACTTGCATAATCCAGTATAATCCTTCTGTTAAAACTTCCTTAACACGTGTTAATTTTATTTTAAAATTCTTTTAAAACATGTGCAGATGTTTCCAAGCATCTCAAAATCTCAATCTTAACACCATCCTTAAAATCTCAAAATAAGACATTTGCAGCATACAAACCATCTCACAAGTGCCTTTAGCACATTTCAAGACACTATTCCCAACAAAAGGGGTTACAATTTGTGCCCTAACTGCACAAACGAGAGAGAGAGAAAAGTCGCATAAAAATAGCAACAAAAGACCATTTCCTTAAAATGAAAAGATTAGCTGTGAAAATAAGCCTGGAATTATCCGAATATCTACTTCACAAATTGTAGCCAACAAAAGGGGGCGCAGGAAATAATTTGTAAATGACTCAATCGCACAACCAATCAACACACCCTTTTATCAAACGGCAAAGACAATTGAAGATGTGGCAGCTTGCGTGCTTCTAATTACCAAGAGAGACACAACGAATTTCAAAGCCACTCAAGTGTCAAGCCTCTAATTATAACGCTTTGTCGAGTGCAACTAGAAAACAGGCACCTCAAAAGAAAAACAGTCATTCGAGCCCTTGTCCTAAACACCCACTGATTGCAGTGACACGTGCCATCACGATCGTGCCATTTTGAACCGTCCACGTTTTGTCCTGTCGAGGTCTACGAGTCAGCAGGGGGCTGCCCTAACCACACATCTCTTCTTATTCTCTCTCTTCTAGACTAGATTTAGCAGAAGAACACCATTTTTTCCCCTCTTCTTGTTCAACAAAGCCATTAAGCTCAAGTCACCACCGGAATCTCATATAAAGACAGAGCAAGATTTTTCAAGAGCCAGTTTTTACTTTCTCTCTCTTTCAATCCAGACTCACATTGAGTTGGATTGACAATTTCCAAAGGGGTCAGAGACCTACATCCTGTTTTAGAGTTTGCTACTCACAGATCCTCTCTCTCTCTCTCTCTCCACAACTTCCTCACTTTCACTTATGACGCTGGGGATGAAGAAAAATCTCGGCTGCAAATATTTGCACGAAGTGCCTTGCATGATGAAAAAAAAAAGTGAAATAGGGAATATAAAAATGGGTTTTCTCTAAGGAATTTTCACCGACTGGTGTGTGCTGTGAAATTGTTCAAAGGGGAGAGTAATAAATAATGCCTTCTAGGTTGGTAATTAAAAAGTTAGGAATTGAATTATGCAAAAGATTTTGTTTTAGTTGGAAAATTTTTAACTTTTCTTATGGAAAAGTTGGTGCTTTTTGTGGTTTTTAATTTAAATCTTTCAGAAATGTAAATATGTTTTGATGTTACTTTTTAACATTAAAGTGGTAAACTTTCTTTGTTTCTTGAATGAAGCGTAACAACAAGTGTGAAAAGTGTATTTAAGAAGAAACGCCTTCTATACAAATTGAACTTTTTTAGGTCTATTTAGATTTAGAATTTTCTGTGTGAATTGACATTGAGGTTCGTTCAACTTGTGTTCTAACTCGCGTGAATGTAACGTCCTAAAGACTGGTTGATACCGCATGAACAACTGAACAGACTTTGCCTGTGCGACGCATGGTGGCCAGTTTTGTCTATACATTGGCACCAACCTCATTCACTGTAGGCGACTGCTGCGTCTGATTGACTAGACGTGTAGCAAATCTAACTATGTACATTGATTTCAAATCAAACCACAAGGCGTCATACCACACGGTTACGTTACAAAAGTGTACTGTGAAACAAGTGTGAACTTAACCATAAATTGTAACTAAAAGACATTATAATTTATAAAATGGAAAACTTACCAGACCTCTTTTGCATGTTTACTGGACTTATCTCAAGAAAAAAAATTTGGAAAAACTTTACAAAAAAATTTTGAGATTGGTCGTATTTTTTAAAACAAAAATTTAGCAAAATATATGACAATTTGCAAAAATTTCACAAAAATTCTGCAAAATTACTTGCCAAATTTTGTTAAATTTTTTACACATTTTACACCTTTCTACGTCATCATTCCACTTTTACACGTTTAAATGTAGGTAATTTACACCAAATGTTATACACAACACACAAAAAAATCCCCAATACACGATCTTTAAGTACAAGAACATCGTTTTTAAAATTCTTTAAATTCACTATTAAATATTTATGATAACACTTTAAAAAATTCTTGTTTTTCCAGCACTTCATTAATTTTAAATTCCTTTGGATTTTCCAAGCTTACAGTAATAGCTGAATAATTATGATTTTATTTCATACCAGACATTCTTATCCTCTTAATTTCCCCACCACTCAAAAACCTCACACAAAATATACATCATAAGTAACTTTAAAAAAAAAAAAAAAAAAAAAAAAAAAAATTATTTAGTAGATTTTCAACAAGAAAAAGCAAAGCAAATAAATGGTATTGCCAACAGTAATAATAAAGTATGCTTTCAGGTTTCTACTTTCTCTAACTGCAACCATAAAAAAAATGCTTGCAACTTATCATTCATGCAATTAGAAAAACAAATATATTTAAATGAATGAAACTTTGATTCATGACAGAGTTGACAGTTAACAAATTTACCCTGAATTTACAATGCTAAATAAAAAAAAGAGTCAGGAAGAGGCAAAAAAGCTGCCATTTCATCAAGAAAATGTAAATAAATAAAAACACAAGTCACACACTTCATTTGGCTTAGTTCCAACTGTTCATTAAGTGAGTAAACCCCTTCAACTGCAGTTTAATTTCTTTGACTGTTGATATGCACACACAAATCCCACATCCCTAATCAATAGCACTCTGGAGAAACAAGTTAACAAGAAGAAGAAGAAGAAAAAATATTTTATAATTAAATAAAAATGACTTAATCTGCAATGATAATTACACCATACTCCATGCAAAATTTCTCACATCTGTTTGCATAAAAGAATCTCATTAAACCATAGGAGATGTTGTTTCATTCTCTTGAAAACCGCAGTTTGGTGGCTTCTAGGTGTGAAGAGAAGATATTTTTACTAAATTGGCTGTAAAACCTTGGCTGTATATAAAAGAGGCAAGCAAGTTCATCTTGCTTCTATCTATTCTCTGGATATAAAATGGAAGGCCTGGTGTGAACTTTATACCTCTTAGATAATACAAGTTCCTGCTTTTGTTCTAAAATCGAATTTCAACAACTTTCTTATTTAAACTTTTAGTCCCTCAAAATAATAATAATAAAAAAAGTCTTGAAAAACATTTCTTTTCTTACAATAAAAAATAAAAAAAAAATTTGGAGCTCTGCCATTGCTGCATCTCTCACTTATTATTTTCCCAAGCCAATTTTTATTCTTTTGCCATATTCACCAAACAAACAGATTCATCTTTCATGCAAATTTTTCTTCTTCTTTAGACTATTCAACATCAATAAGTGTCTTTATCAATCTCAAATTTTGACAATTATAGTCCAAACTCTTTAAAAAGTTTTCTATAAACTAAGAAACCTAAAGGCTAACCTTGTAATTTGTCTTATAAAAAAACTTTTCTTGGCACCTTTTCCCTTTGGCACACTGCATGCACTTTTGGTATAACCTGCACTTGAGAGATTCCCAAGATTAGTAAATATCCCATGGTTAGAGGGCTTGAAGGAAAAAAAAAGTTGATATGCTCTTGAAAATCACTAGACCCAAAGTAAAGGAGATGTATCTCTTCAAGTAAACATTGAATGGGAGTGTGAGGTTTGTTGCAACAATTTGCCACCAGAATGGCGCCACCAGCGCGTATTGGTTAGCTTAGGTTAGGTATTGTATTGTATTGCATTAAGCTGTTGTTTTTTGTGTAATATAAATTTTGATAAATTGTTTTGACAATAATAACTGAACTCTACAAAGGTTATAAAAATATTTTATGTAATATATCAATTTTTGGAAAAATTTCGAATCAAATGTTAACACGTCTCAATGCGTTATTGTACCCAATGCTCTGTGGCGCCTCTACATCGCAGTGACAACGTGGCGTACTAAAGGTGCACTCCCCTAAGATGTTCCTTTTCATTTTTCCTCTATGAGATTTAGATTAATCATATCAATCTAATAGCACCTGCTGTTTTTCTTGTACATAATTTAGTATTTACTCATTTATGTCAGTGTCAGTTGTTTAATAAAAAGCGACGTGACGGTTTTGATAAATAATTTAGTAACTTTTCTACTTATAATTGCAAGGAATTGGAGTAACTTGGTTTATTCGCAAGAAATTGTAATTCCCTCTAGTGTTGATTTTAGAAAGTGTCATCAGTAGTTGCATAAACAAGTTGTGATTTTGCGTAAAATTGAACTCTTTTCTTATTTTAACTGTAAAATTAATTATAAAATTTGATATTTTTAAGCATTTTGATTTTATTTCTTACAATTTGTTTTGACAACATTTTAAAGAGAGTCCTTAGGGGGCTTTATATTTCTTTGGTTTCTGAACCAACCACTTTCTTTTTGCTCAGTGAGGGTTCCAAAAAAATGTTTTCCGAGATATTAGACTGTCTTGACATGACTTGTTTTGGTTGACGTAACAACGATTCTGTAGAGTTTGTTATTATAGAACTTATTTGCTCATAAGATATAGACAACTGTGGTTCCTTTTGATATTGACATGGTAAATGTCATTATATCTGTGCTACAAGATGTTTTATTTATTAAGCACAAAAAGCTTGTCACTTATATAAACTTGTCAACCATCAATAATTGCATTGACATTAATAATATAAATAATAAAACATGCTGTACAACGTACTGAGCTTGTTTGTGAAATAATACTGCAGTTCCAACTTAAAATACTAAAAGAAAACGTTTTGAAGAATAAAATTTTTCAATTCTTTGACCGAGTACTGCTGTTGTGGGGGTTGCTTCTGCCAATACATTGAATTAGGTAAGTTTAGTGATTAAGGTTTGAGTTTGGGTTACTGTATAAAATATTTGTACACTTGACACAAAATGCTTGTACATTAAAGCCGCAAAGCTTTGGCCATATTCCTTTGAACACCCGGAATTTTAATTTTGAATGCAGTGCCCTATTGGCTTCTAACCAACTTCCAAGAATTACTTTTAATCATCTCAACTTTCCAATCAAACCATCCTCATATTTTATTCGTGCAACACTTTGGTACAATTAACCAAAACCCAAACAACATACATCTACCAACATCTAAAATATTAACACATACATCCCATCCAATTGGCTCCTTTAAATATTTGAACGGATCAACAATTCCACTCTTTCCCCATCAAAAATTCTAAACTTCTCACAATGAAACGAATAAACACTCTAACCAAAACAAGTCTCCATCTCACTGCTATTGTAAACATTTTACAAGACATTTTGCAAAAAGCAAGAAGAAAAAACTTCCACTCGCATGAATGGCAAATTAAACCGAAAGAATAATAATATCTAAAATTCAAATCAAGCTGCAAATACAAAACCTTATGTAAATTTCCACCAATTACCAGCTGTCACTCTCAACAATTTCTCCCATAAGCCAAGAAGTATTAGCGAGATTGCAAACTTTTCTTCTCTTTTTTTCTTTTTCCTCGACGCTAAATTAAGATATTTAATGGCTCGCTTGTCGTCAGGGAGAAAGAAAATTGCACCTTGTAGGAGCAAGCTCCCAACCTTTAAAATTAATCCCCTCTTCACCATTGCATATTTTTAACCGACGCTCATTTACCACTGCAACGACGCTTAAGCTCCCTCCGTTCAAAACTGTAGCAGCTACAATAGCGTCCAATGTCAAGTGACAACGATGAAACATGTAAAAGAGCAAACATGAAAACTTTGCATCTGCTTTAGTCATACGTCGGATTAGATCGGTCTGAAAATTAACTCTTGTTTGCAAGTGAGTAACAACAACATGAGTTAATGGTAGAGAAATTACTTTTTCCTAATTACCTTGTTTTCCCTCTTTTCTTGATGGGGAAATTAAGAAAGTTACGAAAATTCAAAATCATAGTCTTAGAAAACATTTACAATCTCCTATTTAAAATTCTTTTGCTTGTTCAACAACCGACAATATTTACGCAACTAAGTTTCACTGCAATGCGTCTCTTATCCCTACAGCAATCCTCTGCAAATTGCAGAGAAAAAGAAAAATAAAAAAAATTCTCTCAACACACCCGAAAAAAAAATTTATAGTTAAGCTTAAATCCTCATCCAATTGCAGAACTCTATTCTAACTACTCATTTTTTTTTTCCTCCATAAAAGCTCCCAAAATAAAAAAAAATTTAAATTTCTAATATCATTTGTATGATGCCAATCACGCAGTTAATCTCCCTGGAGCGTCGTATATAGGAAGAACATATCCAACTTTTTGACATGGCTGACACAACAGAAATTTTTTATTCTTTGCAAAACAGTCATCTTATTAATCTGAATTGGAGAGAGAGAGAGACAAGTAACATGCACAAGGAGAAACCGTTTAAATGCATCATTCAAGACGCCATTCAAAGCGAACATTCATTGGATTTTAGTGACAACAACTAGACGCAAACGACCATATTGATTTTCGTTAGTTATACATACGCAGACAAAAGTCCGCTCCCGCATTCATGAAGAGAGCCAACAGAAAGAATTGAAAAGAGGAAAAAGAAATCACCTACCAGCACGTTTGAGAAAAATACACATTTGGCTCTTACCTACCAATGTACTAACTCACATAAAAGGTAGAGTTTTAGTGGCTTGAGTTGTTAAGCAAATTTGCCCCCATTTCTACAATGCATAAACAACCAATTTTGAAACGGGTGCCAAGTAATAAAAAAAAAAAAGAGGGCCCCGGACCGAGAGCAGATATGAAAGGACTTGGTGGCGCTGATAAGCCCTTTATCCATTTTCCAAAGTGCGCAATAGAGATATAAATTACAGCCTGTATCTTTTGCATGAATGCTTTGCCTGGCTGACTTCCCACTGCAGTGGTTTACCTCTATTGTCAATTTTCAAGGTGATGCTCCTATGACACTAGTGCTGCATTCAAAAGGATTTTTCTTTCTTGCAGTTTTTTATTTTTGCTAGAGGGTATGTGTTATATTTTAAAGTTTAAACAACTGTCGATTGGTTTAGTCATATTTTTATTGAAGTTTATTCGGTTATAGTGCTATCAGATATGACTGCATCAAATGTTTTATTATTTCGAGGTAGGTAAGAATGAAATGTTTAAAAAGAAATGTGTTTGGTTAGCTGTAGAGTAAGCTGTGAATTAGTTTAGTACAGTATTTGATTGCAGCTAGTGTAAGTGATAATATCAAACATATATAAAGTAGAGTGTACTACATATGACTTTACATGGATGAGGTATTGTATGATTAATGGGAAGGATAGTCCATTCCTATGCTTGAACAGTTGTAGAGAAATGGACGTTTCTTTGTTTGGATTTCTGCTTATCTCTTATAAAAAATTTGATCATAAAGTAGCCATAAGTTGATCATATAAAGTAGTCGTAGGTCGAAGTAGTCTAAATTTGTCATAAAGTAGTGATAATTTGATCATATAAAGTAGTCATAAGTCGAAGTAGTCTAGATTTGATCATAAAGTAGTCATAATTTGATCAAAAAGTAGTCATAAATTGATCATATAAAGTAGTCATAAGTCGATCATATAAAAATATAAAGTAGTCATAAATTGATCATATGAAGTAGTCATAAATTGATCATATGAAGTAGTCATAAGTTGATCATATAAAAATATAAAATAGTCATAATTTGATCATATGAAGTAGTCATAAGTTGATCATATGAAGTAGTCATAAGTTGATCATATGAAGTAGTCATAAGTTGATCATATGAAGTAGTCATAAGTTGATCATATAAAGTAGTCATAATTTGATCAAAAAGTAGTCATAATTTGATCATAATCAAACCATTTTAATTATATTGAGATCATTTTTAGCCATTGCAGTGATCAACTAGATTTTATGATTTAAAAAAATGACCACCTGGATCATATTTTAGTCATTTGTGCAGGAGTTAATCAGAAAAGTAGACTTTTCTGATCAGACCACCTGATTAAAAGCATATTTCCATTATTTTCTCCCTACTTCTATTTATCTCACTTTTATCCAAACAAAGAAAAGAGAAAAGTGCATTAACCGAGCCCAAATTACGTACAACACGATCAATACGTAAAAGAATCGAGCGCGAGTTAACTAATCACGTGATTACAATTAACTTATTTAAAAGTTTAAATTTGCCTGCAACCAATCAATGCTCCGGAGATTTGCCAACGAGAAGGTGGTAACAAGATTTCCAATCACGTGGTTTCAATTTCCCAATGACAAAGGAAACGTGCTTTACTTCTAATCAAAACAACACCAAACACTATACAACGTTAGCAATCCAATATTGTCGATCGACTTACCTCGTTTATTATTAACAAGCCCACAACTAAAATACAAATCCAATAAACCAAGTTTGCAACTCATCATCGTTCATAATTGGACTTTCCACATTCTAATCGATAAAAATACTTTTCAAAACCTTCACAAAGCCGGAAACGTTTTACGCAACGTTCGTTTCCTCTTTTATTGCTGAAATCTTGATCGCCGAGAAAAGCTTTCAAGAATTCCAACAGATAGGAAATGGAATGAAACCCCGCAATTTTATTTTTTTTTAATGTTAAAATATTGATCTTTTAATTCTTTGAGTGGGAAGACAAAAAAATATTTTTGACTTATTAATTCCTATTCTACTTGAAAAAGGACAATTTCGCATAACTCTTTGTTTACAAAATAGTTTTTCAAAAACTTGACATAATTATAACGTAAAGCATGTTATACCGTAAAGAGTGACATGTTACGTAACGTAAAATATTCGCAACGAAAATTTGACGTAATATATAATCCAATGAAAACCTTAGCCTAACGTAACGTGAAAACTACAAAACGTAATAAATAACGTGAAAACCATAAAACGTAATAAATCACGTAAAAACTATGAAACGTGATAAATAACGTAAAACTATGAGACGTAATAAATAACGTAAAGAACTACGAAACGTAATAAATAACGTAAACACTGAAATTAAATAATGTCACGTAATATCTTAACGCAGCATACCGTAAAATATTACGTGGGGTAAGAAGTGACAAACGAATGGCAAAATGTTTTGTCTCTAGCGTTATACCGAGAATACATTACACCTAGTCCATCTAAAAACCCATTAGGCCCTCTAAAAACCACTAACTTACCAAATAATTCACGTCTTAAACGGCGAAATAAATTCCCCCTTTTAAAAAAATCATAAGCAATTAGATATTTAATAAAGGGAAAAAAAAGATGACGGTAAATTGCAATTAGAAAAGAAAACACTTTTCAGTTGTAATGGAATTCCCTTAATAGTTTTTTTTTTTTCAAAAAAAATAAGAGAAAAAAAATCTTCCCATTTAAAAAGGTTTTCCAAAGTAAGGCAAAAGAGACCCACCCTTTCGCCTAAAAAAGAGAAGAAAAGAAAAAAAAATGCAGGCACCTCACCAGGTGAAATTGGATTAGCGCCAAAGAGAGGAGGAAAAAAGTGAAGGGAGTAAGTTCAAGAAGCGTAATGGATCCGCTTCAATCTTTAAGGTTAGAATAAGCGGAAAAGCGAGTAAAAGAAACAAACAAATTCAAATCTCAAAAGAGATTCTTCACTTTCTTCCTTCAACCGCAATTAACCCTTTGCTCTCAGTTGGCTTTTGTGGTGCGACATTTTTCGTTTGGGGTGACAGTCAAATACGAAAACCTCAAACAAAATCGCCTAACCAATGAAATCAACCACTGTTTGCTGGTGCAAGCACAGTACTGTGCTTGGGTTTCAATTGCCAAGTGGAGGGAAAAGGCACTTGAACCAGATTGCGTTCGTATTTTGAGCAAGACAGCGGGAAATAGAAGGGAGAACTCTTACGGGACCTACCTACAAAAGAAGTTGAAGAAAGAGATGGAGGCCAGGCCAATTACCATTCGCATCGAATCACCAAGTTTCACCTCCCTACACTTTTTACTCGAAAACTCCCCCATCCTCTTTTTAACTTCCGTTCACGTTGAGTGAAAAAGACGTCTATTCAAAAGGGTTGCATTTCTCCAACAGAACACACACAATTTGATTGCATTTTTCACTTTCTTTATTATTTTTTATATGGCATTTTACCAAGTTAACAAAAAGTATTTGAAGTAATTGCTAATGCAATTAAGCAATAGTTTGCATATTTGACTTTCGTTACGGCACTTAGACAGAAAACAAATATTCGATCTAAAAATTTGCTTTGCGCATGTCTTATCAGTTTATAAACATAAAAGTTTAAAGTCAAATTGAAAAAAATTTGTAAAAATTGTCTAATATTTGCCAAATCTTGGCAAAAATTGTTTGTTGTCGTATAAAGTATAATATTTTGCGAACATTTTGTTAAAACTTTTTTTTTGCAAAAAGATTTTCGTAAAAGTTTTTCAAAACAAATTTTGTAAAAAATTTTTTGCAAATTATAAAACTTTTCCAAAAAAATTTTTGCAAATTATAAAACTTTTGTAAAATTTTTGCAAATTATAAAACTTTTGTAAAATTTTTGCAATTATTTTGTAAAATTTTTGCAAATTATAAAACTTTTGTAAAATTTTTGCAAATTATAAAACTTTTGTAAAATTTTTGCAATTATTTTGTAAAATTTTTGCAAATTATAAAACTTTTGTAAAATTTTTGCAAAAAAAAAATAAAAAAAAAGAAAAGAAGAACTATGACGTCACAGTCACATTCAGTCACATTCAAATAATACGAATCATTTCTCAAGCCAATCAAATAGAATTCACAGTGAACCTACTACAACACATATAGATTTCGAACCTCATCAATTCTCATCGGCGTATGCGTGCAATTCCAAACGAAAAAGATGTCAATTGTAATGCATAAAAAATTCCCACAATTCAAATAACGGGGGCGAAAAAAAGGCGATTGCAAAAAGATGGCTTGAAATCTAATAAATATTAGATAAAAACGCCATTCTATTTCTGACATATCACTTTCTTTGAAGGATTTCACATTTAATCTGATTTTTACAACAAGAGTTTTGCATCGATTTTTGTATCTGATTACAAAACCCTCCCTGACTCTCCCGAAAAACGATCGGTGTCATCCTAATTCACCCCTTATACTTGACAAATTGCAACTTGGAAATCTGATAACACACTTTTTTATCTCTTTTCTTCTCTTCTTACAACAAAATCGACCTGTAATTGCCTTCGAAAAAAAAAATAATTTCCCAACTCGCCAACTCATTTCAAATTCCGGAAAAAAAAAAAAAAAAAGAAAGAGAAATCACTATCAAAACATGCACTTTTTATAACACTATTAAACGACTCATTTTATATTCAACCAAACATTTTGCATTCATCTGTACAACCATCCATAACTTACACCCATGCTTTATAACCCATTGTGCAAATTCCCCCATGTTCTTTTTTGTGCTGAAACATCCCCTTTTAATACTGCACTCTTAAAAAAATCTAAATATTCCAAACTAAAAAAAAAAAATAAAAAAAATCAGACATCAAAAAACACTTTGCACGCAAAAATTTAGGAATGAACATGTACGAAAAATTGGATTTCTGTATACAATTGTCAGCATTTGCCTACAGAGTACATAGAAAATGGTGTAATATAAAAGGCTTTATGGGTTTCTCTTTAAAAGTGACAATCGTCCAGTTTCAAATACTTTGTTTTGGGAAATCTTAACTTTTGGCTACAGCTAAAACTTTTTGCATTTCAATCAGATGTTTTCAATATTAAAATTTATTACTGGGTGGCGCTGTTTAGGTGGATATAAAAGGTACCTCATGTAAGAAAAGGTTGCTCAAAAATGTTTCATACTTTAAGAGTAAAAAAAAATGCAATATGATACTAATTGGATAAGCCTCAGAGCTTAAATTAGCACCATCCAGTGGACAAATTAAACATTAAGGTGGCAAGTTGATCTAAAAGTAGCCTGGCTTAATATGAAAAGCTTTTCTCATATAAGCGTAATAGTACAAAACATAAAAAACCAACAGGTAAGGATTACAGCAAAAAGCCATGTTCCTGATATCAAATTAGTTTTCAGATCGAAATAAAAATTTCAAGTTAATACGACTTATCAACTGTAACCAAATTAAAAGTTCTAATAGTATCAACTGAACATTGCGCGACGAGTAATACGAAAAACAAAATGGAGGAAGAGTCGTTCGGTCTAACTTTTCAGCAAAAGAATTGACATTAACTAAAGAAAGGTGTAATCAACATTCACTCGATCTCGTCACATCCCGTTCTAACGAGATCCACCACACATACTTTTAGATTAAGATATGACGAGATTTCCATGAAGGTAGTCACTTCCGAAATTGCAACAAGATAATGTTTAGTTTATACCCCTCCACGGAGAGTCCCTGCTACCATCAGCTATCGCCTTCAAGGGTGGTCAGGGGAAAGAAATTAGAATGATAGGAAAGATAAAATCTCCAAGTATTTCTAAGGCAGCGGCAAGGGTTACCGGAAACACTGGAGAAAAACCCCTACCGGCACAAAGTAGAAGGATAGCAAGAAACTTTCTCTACATATAAGCAGCTTCTATATGCTCAGAGGAAAAAAAGTGTGAAAAGGGTGTAAATAGCTCAATTACACCCTCTGCAATGTTTTGGTATGTATGTACACTCATTGACTATCAGTACATCCTTGCAATTTCGGGTGTTATTACAATACACTCTCTAGAGTTATGGTGTACACCCACACATACATTAATAAGAGTAAAAAGGGTGTAAATTGCTTTTGCTTTTGTTTTGCCAACACTTTTTTGGTGTCTGTGCACTTTGCAGCCTCTACAGGTTGTTTACACCTATTCCAACCATTGTAGTATCGGTTTACACCTTTACCCAACTTGGAATACACCAAAAAACAGGTTCTTTTTCCACACCCCATGAAATGTAGGTTACCACACACTCTTTATCGAGGCGTTTCTCCTCACCCCTGACCGGGGTTTGCAATCCACCTAGTGCAGAGGTGCCTATTAGAACACCATTCCCTCCACTGTTTCACGACGACTGTGTGTTCGTATGCGCGAAAATCACCAACATAGGTATCAGAAGAAAAAAAAAAAAAAAACCTGTGACGTTATTCACTCTCTTATATCCATGAGTGTAGGTCTCTTTCATCTGCATTCCTAATACCCAACTACCAATGGGGTTGGGGCCTGATTTTATTTTGGGACAACTATTGACCCCTATGCGCCGCTTGTGAAGTATATACAAGTATGTACTATTGATGCGGCTATGACCAGTCCCAACTTCAATTTCCGCTTTACGATACTGAAGAAACCATATTAATAGCTTGTACCATTCTCTCCTTTACCATAGGCAACAACCTGGAATTGCACCAGAGGTTGCATAAGTCACCCATAAGAACGGCCCTGCAATTTCCTAGTGTCATTATACAGTATCACACATTACTTTATACTCGCAGTCTTATTCAGACACAAACTGCATATATGACTTGCTGGGCAGTCATCTTTTTCTTAAAGAAATAATTTTTTGTTGTCCCTCCACTCTACGTTTCTGCTCCTAAAGTTAAAAACTGTCAAAATGTTTCTCTCCCAAACCCCACCGCTTTCAAATCATCCCAATTACAAACCTCTTGACTAAACGACTTAAAAGAAACGACACTAAAATGAAGTCCTAGCAAACGCATTGCAAAGTGTGATCACGAATGACAATTTTGCCAAAGATCCTATCAAAAAAATGTCATCCGCATGACGTTATCCAATCCTTTGCCGCTTGATTTATGCACGATGAGGCCACAAATCGGAGAGAAAAGCGAAAGCACTGGGGCTGATTTCAAATCCATGCACCGAGTTTCAACGAGGGAGAAATTTTTGAATTCACTCGATTGGATGATCTTTTTAGTTCAAGTCTTCCAAGAGTAAAAAAAAAAAGAAAAAAAAAGGTAAGATGGGATGTGAACGAGGTAAAGGGGGAAGAAGATATTGATTTCCCATGATACCTGGTGCATATTAAACACACACAAGCCTAAAGTCACTTTACTTTGAGGCAAGACACGGAAAGCCCTTTAGAGTAAAGGAGGAAAAAGAAAAAAAAATACCGCGAGATCTACTTCATTTCGTGCATGCGCAGGTGTAGATTAAACTGGTCTTGTGTGGAAGAAACCTAAGAGTTACTCGAATCGGAGAAAAAGATATGAAATTGAATGAAAAGAGGCGAAATATATTTTTTTTTTTTACTTTCCCTCCCCCTCCTTTTTTAATCTCGCTGATGCATTTTTGCATCTTTGCATGGCTTTAGGTCTGAGTCAACAAGACAAATGAAGTAGAAGATTGAATAATGATTTTCCCCTACATTTCACGCGAGTATATTTTTTTATTATTTTGTTGTGCAGGGGTAAGCATTAATGTTGGTAGCACACACAGTGGCATCATTTTAGTCCAGTGGAAAGGAAGTTTGTTGCCATTGGGTCATTAAACAATTCTTTTTTGTTCTTTGGGGATGGTAAAGAAAAAAAAGTTTAGGTTAGTTGATTACACGAATTTTCTGTATAACCTAAATTACTTCTGAAATGTTTAATGCTTAAAGGGGCAGTTTATCCTTTTAATAATGAAACTGTTAAAGACTTATTTAAATATTATGTTACAGTCCGACCTCTCTATACTGGCTACGAAAGGGCCACTAAAGGAAAAGCGGCCACTAAAGCATATGGACAGTATAACTATAGCGGCTTAGGCCAGTATAAGTCATAATGGATGGAGCAGTTTTAATCAAAACTATAAAAGTGCAGATAGGTCGGACTGCGTCATATAATTTTTGTACAATATTGCTCGCTTTTAAACACAGCATAAAGACACTTGGTAGGTGAGAGATATGCTGATGCAGTTTCCAATTGTCACACTAGAAGGCAGCCCAATCAAATTCAAAATGGTGTCTATAGTGTTTTAGCCGTACATGGGACATTGTTGGGACCCCGGACCAAGGGGTTTGGTATATCCAGGGAGGTAAAAGAGAAGGAGAGGAAAGTCAGTGCTCGCTGGCGTATGTCATATCCTTGTATTGGGGACACATAAATGGTGGGCATTGTTTCTTCACAACTTAGCGCGCGTAGACTCATGGGTAACCGCCGCCATTTTCGTGTCTTTTTACATGCAGCTAAGTCTGCTACTTGTAGCCATACATGACCAAGAAATTAGTTTATAATCAAAAAGTTAATTGAAGTTACAATGTTATTAATTTAAACCAACATCTGAACAGGTTGATTGTCCCTTTAAATGGAGTGTTCATTTGATAATAACTTTTTAAAAGTGTCAGAAGTTTTCTTTTAATAATTGACTTTCTCTACTTTTTTTCTTTACTTGACACAAGGGATAAAGTAAGTTAGTTTGGTGTCACGTTTGGGAAAACAGCTTTGTCAATCAAGCTTTAAACCCCTCACTTCCTGTTAATTTAAAAGACTTATAAAAACAAAAAATACTACTAATACAATTCATTCCTTTACAAACAAAGTGTTGTCAGGTTCACTAATTCCATTTTTATTAGTTTCTTAGACGTTTAAATTGATGATTCATTGTCACGTGACCTTAATAAACTAAAACCATTACACTTTATTACGGATGAACAATCCTTACTAAATTGGCCGCATTTTCCCCTTCTTCAAACAAAACCGGAAATTAAGACCTTTTAACCCCCATTTTTCTAAACTCGCACATTTTGATTTGCAAAATGTAATAAATGATCGATTTTCCCTTACCGGCGAAATAAAACTGCAATTATACACCAATTTCTTCTTCTCGTAATAGCAGAAAACGATGTGAAATTCCACTCAACTGAGCTACTTTTTTTCCCCCCATTAACTAGAGAAGAGTCACAAAACTTAAACTGTTGCACGTATGACCCAAGTTGTCACCGGCGGTGTTAAAGCCAATTTCTCTTTTCTCTCTCAACTCTAAAGTCATTTCCCAGTGTCCTAATACGTATTCCGACCGCAAATTGCATCATTGCACTTTTACCCAGGACTGGTCAATCGAAAATGTGTGACCAAGATTAGCTACAGCGCTTCTACTCAGAGAGGGCGCTGTTAAAAGTGTTGATAATTTTGTTTGTTTTTCCACGTGTAAATTGCTTTATCGTGCCATTGAAACCAATTCATTAAACCCTGTTAATTACTCAATTGGACTTTCTAACCAAGAATACCTTTAACAACATTTGACCGGAAGTGGCACCTAATTCCCAATATGAAGTGAATTAAATTTACTCTTCAATAACCGAAAAGAAAATTAAATTCCCTTACTAAGCTTAACCTCGCGTTACTCTTTTCACAAAACCTTTTTACAAAATGAGTTGGTCTTTAACGTGACCCCATTTAAAAATGAGAAGGGGGAAAAAAATCAATTAAATTCCTAATGACGTTTCAGCTTGCACTTAAATGTCGTTTTAAATAGCATTTTGATCTTTCTAAAAGTGGAAAAATTCGTCAATATTCCATCGTTTGAAATTGTGGTGAAAGTTTTACACCATTTTCACCCCTTTTCTTGGTTTATATGAATATTTGGTGTTGGGGGAAAAGTTTTATTCCACACTCGGCAATAATGTAGAAGCCCTAAACATTCAGAGATAACAGAAATGCATCTAACTTGCTTTTCCGCATTATTTATCACATACATACTGCAGGTCTACTGTCAACATAGCACATATCAACTTATCTGTTGGCAGTTGGTAAAAGGAAAAAGACCGCGGACCCTTGTTACTTTGCACTTTGCCTATACAAAATGAATTTCATATATGCAACATAACATTTGAATAACTTTATCATAACTTCTCTTTTCCATTTAGTTAACTCTTCTGCATGGTGAAACTGCCTTTTCTTCTTTTATCACACGAAACATACATAATTCATCCACATTTTAAAAAGAAAATAGTTTAATCTTTAATAAAGTCAAATCTTTTGATTTACTTCTTCAGCGCGACTCTTTTGGGATTTACCCAAAATTAGACTTGATTATATATTCATTTAGCTGGCTTTACCCTTTGTTTATAAATGTTCATTTGCAACTGTGTGAAATTATGAGGCAGTCATCAATCATCTTGTGAAGAACTAAATACAGTTCATTATTATCTTCTAGATATTATACAATGAAATAAAGGAATGAACTTGTATTATAAACTTCAGTTAAGTGTTGTACTGGTTAGTCTTCTGAATTCAAACGCCCCAAGAGTTACTTTACAATTACAAACTTCAATCTGCATTTTCACTTGAAGTCAAGATAGTTTGATTTGCAACTCTGATTTAGAAAAATATTTTCTAATTAGTTGCACCCAAAGCAATTTGTGTAGGGCATTTTACTAAGTTCGACTCTTAAGCTTAAATTTCATTGCATTCATCAATGGACTTGCATTTCATTTCAGTGCTGCAACAAATTACTTCATGTAAATAGTATTTACACTGAAGGGTACTATAAATTAATGCACTCTATGGACAGGTAAAATGAAAGGCAAAAAAAGACCCATAAAAGCTCATACATAGAAAACACATTAAAGGTGTGCAAGACCAATTTCTCATTCAGGATAGAATTTAAAAGACTGGCAATAGAGGTGCCAAGAGTTCAATAAAAACACCTATGTACATCACATTACGTCCAAAAGAATCTTCTGTTAATGCTAAAATTAAAATTATATAACAAATCTTATACATTTTTTCATTCAAAAGCTGCCATATCTCACAATATCATAATCTCCAAAGTCCACTGCTGCATAAAATCAATATTTGAAATAATCCCAAAACAAATTTCACCTAATTCAAAAGTGATAATTTAGGTATGAAATTCTCAAGCCCTATTAAAACCTCATTGCAAGAATTAATGCAAAGTTAACACAACCTTCAGCTTAAAAATTAATTTATGCTTGGAAAACTGGTCACCTGTTTTACCTCAAAACTCCATCCATTCTCTTTCTATATTGCTAACTGAATTTAATAAGCCTTCACTCATTATTATCCCTAACATTTTTATTACGCCATTTACAATTGACAGCTTTATTAATATTGATTTTTTTTTCACAAATAAACCAAAGTAGGTTCTTTACTTCTTACACCATCTTTAGGTAAGGAGATCAAAACATACCAATCTAAATCGAATCACAGCTGAACCAGCTCTGCTCAAGATTTGAAATGAGATCAAGTGGCATTAGGCTTCAAGTTGTAATTCTTACAGATGGGTACTCTCTCTTGATCGAATAAATATTTTGAAACGAGTTTATTAATCTGATATCAAGTAAAAGCATGTCATTGCTTACTTTCGTAAGGTTCCAATGAGCCAGTCAGAAGCATTAACCAAAAATGTTATTAGAGAGTGCAAGAGGCTTTTGAGTGTCTTGTTTGTCTAGATATAATCTGAGTTATATGTTTGATACACAAACCACTTTGCCCAAAGTGGCAAGATTTAAGTGTGAAACTTTCTATTCTTGTATTGGATTAAACATGTTTCATCTTTAAGCTTCTTCTAGTTTGGTTATCAGCCAATTGTATAAGTTTGAAGGTGAAATGGAGCATAGTGAGAAATTCAAATTAGTGATATGCAAATTTGAAAAGTTGTTTTAGCCAAGATTTTATTAAAATTCTAAAATTGATTCATTGCCAGTGGGTGCTTTCAATGTTTGTACTGTCTTACGTCTGTAATTTTGCATATAAGTTTTAGTTGCGCAGTTGACCAATTCTTAGTCTTACTTGCTAAGCGCATCAATTATGTCAACACATTGTAGACGAAGTGTTATGATTTCATCTGAAACTGTTTAGTGTATAAGAAAATTGTTTTACTTACCATATAGGCATTTTATATGCCAACTCTTACCTATATACCTATATCTTTAAATACAGCTAATTGCTTAACAGTAACTATAAAAAAAGGCCAATACTACTGTAAGGTGCAAAAACTTTGTGAATCTTTTCTGAGCTTTTAGTTATTAGTTTTAGTAGTTAGATAAATTAGAAGCGTGTTGTTACTGCAATTGCACCGAATAATGGTACAGAGATCGGGTTACAGCATATAATAGTAGCAACTATATACCGACATGCAGTATGGTAATGATAAATGAATACACTTCGTAAAGCAGTTTGTCTTTGTTTTTGTCATCAGTGATAGAGCAAACTTTATGAAGTAAGTTAAGCATGTCCGACTTTTTACATCCACCCGGTCTTCTCTGGGTTCCTCTTAGAGGACTCTTGGCCTCCTTGAGGAAGCAAGATGGAAGCGCTATAGTTTAATAGCTTTTAGTTATTAGTTTTAGTACTTGCGTTCATTTGTGATTTTACTGATTTTAACTTTGCATTGATAAGGTCCCGTTGCACTATAGCCCTGGCATTTCATCTTCCTAATAATCTTCGGTATTTTGGTACCATTTATAATAACCTTTCTCTACCATCTTTCCATGAGATCAGGCTTCTTTCTTCGCCGCCTTAAAGTCTTAAGAAAAGACTTCAAAAGGTTTCAATACTTAATGATCTCCAAATGTAGCATTGTAGCTGTCTTTGACAGTTCAATTTTTACCAACATTAATTAACTTGTTTATTTTTTCCTTTCCAGTTTTGCCCGAAACTCATATCTCAGTCTTTGACAGTAATTTAAATGCAGATTTCCAACTTCCCAATAAAAATTCAATGCCCATGGCGTTAATACTTTTCTATCTAAAAAAAAAAAAAAAATGTTCTACATTCATAAAAGTCTATTCCCTAATTCCTCCTTCAACGTTCAACTTAAAACCAAATCTTAACTCTCACTTTAATATTTAATATAAAAGAAACCTCCTTCAACATTACACAAACCCAAATTGGACGCGAATAAAATTATGCCCCAACATTTTAAAAATTTAATACTTTAACACTCAAAACCATCACCTTTACACTCCAAAATTATTCTCTTTCTATTCTCCTGACAAGGGCACAACTTTCAAGATAAACGAATTAACCCTTGCTTAGTGACCCTTGCTCAGCCTCATATTGACATCTTAGCCTGTTCATGTTATGCTAAGTGCAATTCAATGGGCGTACCTTTGCATGTTACAACCTCAAGTCAATTTAAATTTTAAAAGGTTTCGGTAGAGAATATAAAAAAACTCAAGCGGGAGAAAGTTCATGACAAAGACAAACAACCAGACTTAATTGCTCTTAAACATCAACCGCGAATTTATTAAAAATTCCTGGCTTCATTTTTCTTAGCAGAAAAGAAGCTTTAACAGGTAAGACATTTGGAAATGAATAAACTCCTTTTTTTTGTAATAGACGACTATAAGGTATAGGGGTAATTTCCAAGAAGTGCTTTTCAAATCTCCTTTTGTGAGTCCTATGACACTTGATAAAAATAGAATTTTGATTATTCGATTTTTCAGTTCAATGGCCGGGTAAAAATAAATTTCTCGTATATTTCCCATCATGCAATTGTTGGACCTCAAAGATGGTTTCATATCGTGCCAAATAATTGAAAATCGTGCAATGAAGACTATTATTCATTTTAATAATCACGAAATAGGCACTAATTTACGGTTGAATGTATAGATTAAAAATCATTTCTCAAATTTATTGATCATTGGCAAGAGGTGTTCAGGGAAAAACTATAAAAAGAATGTTTAAATATGAAGAAGAAAATCTCTAAAAACTGTCTCAACAGTAAAAACTGAGACCATTCAAAACCTATTGTGAACCATTACAGGGGTGTAACTATATTTTCCCAACATTTTGTTCTACCAAGCTATATTTTGCCCTTCCCCTAGCAGGGTGATTTTACTGTTTCTCAACTTTTATGGGGCTGTATTCCCACATTTACTTGCAAGAACACTTAAGGACTTTTTCTGCCTCTCCATTTTGGGCAAGGAGGAAGAGACTAGGTACACCTCAAACCCGGTTTTACAACATAATGTAAAATGTGCGTAAAAACTTCTAAAAGATTTGCATTATTATTTATTAATGTAATGTCAATACACAGACCTGTGGGCAAATGCTGTGTTTTAAGTTATTGAAGATGTGTAGACTTATGCTGGTGGGCAGAAGAAAAAGAGATAATATAACAAGAAGTACAAAATTAATTTTTTTTAAAAAAACTTTTCTTCTGTTCAAATTAAACAATTGGAGCACATTTTCTATTCAAATGAAATATTTTTTAGGAAATTGGAAAAAAAATATGTTTGCAAGCCCCTGTAGCAGAAAAACTTGTTTTTCGGGGAAGCATACAAACGGAAACTTAATGACATACCAATCAAAAGCCTATTGAATTCTAAAGATCTAATCACAATCAATTTTCGAATGAGGTAGAAACTAATCTGTTTGTGGTTCGTATAAAATTTAAACTATTTGGGTGTATTTACATTAGCTCTTCTATTGTGGAAACAAACAAAAGGGTTCGTGTATGTACAAGATGGAAAAACCGTCAATGGGGCGAAGTCGCTTCGGTAGTTCCAATAATGGCCGCAGTTCTAACAATGGTGGCGCGTCGGTACTGCCAGGTGGATTTATTTCCGGTTCCGGTGCGCGCTA